>SKCR01004447.1:0-26577 GCA_019454045.1 Zanthoxylum bungeanum | reverse complement strand
ATATTTGTACTACTGTTTAGATCTCTGCATGATAGCAGGAGACTGGCTTCGGGGGAGGTAGATCTACGAGTTGGAAATGGAACTTCTGTTGCTGTTTTGGCCGTAGGCACTTTTGTTTTGGAACTTCCCTCGGGCATGTACTTAAACTAAATGACTGTTATTTTGTTCCTAGTTTAACTAGGAATATTAAATCTGTATCTTTGTTAACCCCAGTATGGGTACACTTTTGTATTTAAAAACACCAGGTGTTATTTATATAAGATGATGCAGAATTTGCACTGCCGATGCAAATAATGGTCTTTATATTTTGAATATAAATAAATCTCCAAACGTAAAATAACAAACAAAAGGCTCAAAATGAGTAATCCAAAGGAAGAACTTATTTGTGGCATTGTCGTCTGGGACACATCAACAAGACTCGCATATCCACACTTTCGAAGAGTGGGTACTTGGACGGATTGATCCAAATTCATATGACGTCTGCGAATCTTGTTTATTAGGCAAAACCTAAATCACCTTTTAGTGGTAAAGGTGAACGCGCCACTGAACTGTTAGCCCTCGTTCATAGTGACGTTTGTGGGGGCCCATGTCTAGCCAGGCTAGAGGTGGATATCGATACTTCGTAACCTTTACGGATGATGCATCGCGTTATGGTTATGTGTATCTAATGATGCACAAGTCGGAAACTTTTGAGAAATTCAAAGAGTTTCGACGCGAAGTTGAAAAAAAACAGGCAAAAGTATTAAGACATTACGGTCTGACCGTGGTGGCGAATACTTAAGTAATGAGTTTCAAGATTACATGAAAGAATATGGTATTCTTTCACAATGGACTCCTCCTGGAACACCACAATTAAATGGTGTGTCTGAGCGGAGAAACCGTACCTTGCTTGACATGGTAAGGTCGATGATGAGTCGCACTGAGCTACCTATATCCTTCTGGGGACATGCATTAGAAAGTGCAATTCTTATTTTGAATAGGTTCCATCAAAGTCTTGTTGAACAGACTCCATATGAGATATGGACTGGAAAGAAACCAGGTTTCTCATACCTGAAGATTTGGGGTTGCTGGGCATACGTCAAACGTTTGGAAGGTACCAAAGTTGAACCCAAATCAGATAAAATTCCCATTTGTTGGATCCTAGGGAAACCAAAGGATATTACTTCTATTACCCACAGAGAACAAAGTATTTGTTGCTCTACATGCGGTTTTCCTTGAGAAGGAATTCCTAAATGCAGTGTTTAGTGGAGGAAAGTAGAACTCGATGAAAGTCGTAGTGATACTGTTCCTGGCATGAATCGAGAACGGAACATGAACAGTCCATCCAGGATGAGACTGAACCACAATCTTCAATTACACAAGGACTACGTAGGTCGGAGAGAGTCAGGGTAATACCTGAGAGGTATGGATTCCTGATCTCACCTCATGTAGATATTAATCTTATTGAGGATACTAACCGGCTACGTATGAGGAAGCGATACAAGGTATCGAATCCACTTTATGGCAAGAGGCCATGAAGGCCGAAATGGATTCCATGTATACCAACCAAGTTTGGACACTAGTTGATGCACCAGAAGGCGTAAAGCCTATTGGATGCAAATGGGTCTTCAAGAAGAAGACCGACATGGATGGCAACGTACAAACGTACAAAGCTAGGCTCGTAGCGAAGGGGTATCGTCAACAACTTGGAGTTGATTATGACGAAACTTTCTCACCCGTTGCCATGATTAAATCCATTCGGATAATGCTTGCGATAGCTGCATATTACGATTACGAAATATGGCAGATGGACGTTAAAAACCGCTTTCCTTAACGGAAACCTGTTGGAGATGTTTATATGCAACAACCTGACGGTTTTATCGCACCAAGACTTGTAAACAAGGTTTGTAAGTTAAATCGGTCCATTTATGGACTGAAGCAAGCATCGAGGTCATGGAACCTACGTTTTGATGAGGTCATAAAAGAATGATTTCATTCAAAACGTAGATGATCCTTGTGTATATAAGAAGGTTAGTGGGAGTGCACTGACTTTTATTATCCTTTATGTCGACGATGTATTGCTTATAGGCAATGACATTCCCATGTTAACGTCGGTGAAAGCTTGGCTTTCATTGAAATTCTCCATGAAAGATCTGGGAGAAGCAGCTTTTATTCTAGGAATAAAGATCTACAGGGATAGATCTAGAAGGCTACTTGGACTCTCCCCAGAGTACATATATTGATAAAGTGTTGAAAAGATTCAACATGGATCAGTCCAAGAGGGGACTGTTGCCAACATCACATGGCGTCTATCTATCTAGGGACATGTGTCCTAAAACACAAGATGAGAGAGACAACATGAGTCGGACTCCGTTCTCGCCTCGGCAGTTGGATCGATCATGTATGCCATGATATGTACACGACCTGATGTGTCCTGTATGCTTTGAGCATGTGTAGTCGATATCAGGCCGATCCAGGAAAGGATCACTGGATGGCGGTTAAGAGTATCCTTAGGTATCTTAAGAGAACTAAGGATGTTTTTCTATGGAGATGGAGAACTTGAGGTATCTGGGTTATACCGATGCAAGTTTCCAAACCGACAGAGACGACTTCAAGTCGCAAACCGGGTACATATTTTGCTTGAATAACGGAGCAGTGAGCTGGAAATCTTCCAAGCAAGATACTGTTGCCGATTCAACAACTGAAGCGGAGTACATTGCAGCAGCTGAAGCAGCCAAGGAACCGGTTTGGATCCGAAAATTCCTAGTTGGATTAGGAGTAGTTCCATTAGCAGCTGAGCCCGTTTTATTGTATTGTGACAATAGCGGGGCCATAGCGCAGGCTAAGGAACCAAGGTCTCATCAACGATCCAAACATGTTCTTCGACGATTCCATCTGATTCGAGAGATCATACATCGTGGCGATGTGAAGATCGAAATGATCGCATCAGAGGACAACATTGCAGATCCGCTGACGAAAATAATTCCTCGGGAAAAGTTTGAGCGACACATACATAGTTCAGGTATTAGATGCTTGAGTGACTGGCTATAGGCCAAGTGGGAGATTGTTAGACAGTTATGACCCATATCGTCACTATTTTGTAAATGATATTGTATTATTGTACAAAATTAACTATGTAGTAATGAAATTGCCTTTTACCGTTTTGTAATTTATTTACTTTGATATAAATGGTAAGAGTCCCTATGATTAGTTCCGGATTGTGATGATATGAGACGGTATCAATCCATAAAGGTTTAATCATTAAATATCCTAGTCGTAGTATTATCGAGATTGAACATCGATAATGCGGAATAGACTAGTACTGCACTTGTGCATGTTGTGAGGGCACAACGGCATAGTTCTCATATATTTAAGTATAGGATACTTATGCAAGTGCGGTAGGAGGTTGTGTTTTACCGATGGTACGGAAAACAGCTTCGCTCTGGATAGACCCCGCGGAATCCCATTGGTAGTATGTCTGCGTGTCTATGGGAGTCCGCTTCAGGGTAGGTGCATATGATCTTACCTGAGACTTGCATCGCTAGTACTTACGACAATCGGTAAAGTTTAGTTTTGGTGGTCCAGGGCTTTAACGGGTTCTGTGTACACCTCTTCTGGATTTATCGAGAATCGTAGTGTATTGGGTGTGATGTCAAGATGGAAGTATCACTTCAGACATATGGAGATGATGATCGCGAGGGATACAAACTAGTACTCTGTAATGGTTGCAATCAACCATCGGGATAATATGACTAGGTCAGGATTATCCGATTCAAAGAGACTGGTTGCTTGATGTCCGATATGTGTATCGTACGGGGCAGACCACTCCAACTCCAGCCCCAGGCCTTACATGTGATCATCCGATACTGGTTCGATATACACTATACTACGGTTTACTACTTACTACGCCTGTTATAGATCTTATATTCCAATAAATATTTTATGGAGAATTGGGTAGGCATGGCGTTTTGCTAGAGGCTAACATTGTCTTGTAAATCGGTAAAAACGTAGTACTTGGTACGTACGTATTCAGATAATCTGACGGCCGTATTTACTGCCAACATATCCAGAGATCTCTTGGGTCGCTTCCCGAAGTTTCACCAATGACGTATGATTCAAATCGATTAATCTTGGATTAATTACGGAGAGACTTTATCTTGGATAAAGTACTATACATAGAAAGAGAACGATTAATTTGGAATTAAACGTAAAATTATTATATTCGATATAATAATCGAAATTCGATTTCGACGCGAAATTAAAATTAGATTTTAATTCGGGCAAACGAGTTAATTTAGAATTAATTCGTTAGCGACGTAAATAATAATTTCGCTAGGCGCAATTATTTATTTAATTCGATTTAATTAACGTCGCGACGTAAGTTCGGTATTTCGGAAATATCGAACCCGAACGCGTGAGTGCACATGGGCCCACTTTCTTTTGGAAACGTGTGGGCCCCACATGACACATGTCATATTATGCATTATTTAATTCTAATGCATTGCATGGAGATAGTGTACAATACACTCAATGGTTTTGCATGGAAATTGAGTGTTTGACACTCTAAGCCATTGCATGATTTGTGTCATAAGTTTATTATTAATTTAATAAATATTATGGCATAAATATAAATTGATTTTTTGTAACAAAAATCATTCACTTTTCTCTCTCACATTGCCGAAACTTGCAAGCAGTTTTGGCTCTCCTTTCTTCAATTTTTTGGCAAGATTTGAAGAAGTTGTGCGCATTCAAAATCACAACAAAGGCTAGCACCTTCAAGGGATCATACATAGGTGATATGGGAAACTAATCCTTGAGCTTGGAAGGATCAAACTCGACTTGGAGTCCCACTTTTTCTTCTTGGCCGAGAGCTTCACTGCACAAGGGAGGAGTTTTCGCATCATCTAAGCCCATTTCAAGTATTGTGAGTATGATTCCGCCATACTTCAATTTATTCATTCATGTATTTATATATTTTTGCTTGTTCTTGTTGATCTTGGGGCTTGGTTATTTTTTCCAACAGTATGTGGGCCCATGTCTAGCCAGGCTAGAGTGGATATCGTCTTCTTCGTAACTTTTACGGATGATGCATCACTTTACGGTTATGTGTATCTAATGATGCACAAGTCGGAAACCTTTGAGAAATTCAAAGAGTTTCGACACGAAGTTAAAAACAAACAGGCAAGAGTATTAAGACATTACGGTCGGACCGTGGTGGCGAATACTTAAGTTATGAGTTTCAAGATTACTTGAAAGAACATGGTAGTCTTTCACAGTGGACTCCTCTTGGAACACCGCAATTAAACGGTGTGTCTGAACGGAGAAACCGTACCTTGTTAGACATGGTAAGGTCAATGATGAGTCGCACTGAGCTACCAATATCCTTCTGGGGATACGCATTAAGCAGTGCAATACTTATTTTTGAATAAGGTTCCGTCAAAGTCTGTTGAACACTCCTCCATACGAGATATGGACAGGAAGGAAACCGGTTTCTCTTTCCTTTCTGAAGATTTGGGGTTGCTGGGCATATGTTAAACGTTTGGAAGGTACCAAATTAGAACCCAAATCAGATAATGCCTTTTCGTAGGATATCCTAGGGAAACCAAAGGATATTACTTCTATCACCCGCAAGAGAACAAAGTATTTGTTGCTCTACATGCATTTTTCCTTGAAAAGGAATTCTTAGATGCAGTGGTAAGTGGGAGGAAAGTGGAGCTCGATGAAAATCGTGGTGATACTGTTCCTGGCAATGAATCAACGACGGAACATGAACAGACCATCCGGGATGAGTCTGTACCACAACCTTCATATACACAAGGACCGCGTAGGTCGGAGAGAGTCAGGACAGTACCTGAGAGGTATGGGTACCTGATCTCGCCTCATGTAGATATTAATCTTATTGAGATAATGAACCGTCTACGTATGAGGAAGCAATACAAGATATTGATTCCACTTTATGGCAAGAAGCCATGAAGTCTGAGATGGATTCCATGTATGCCAACCAAGTTTGGACACTGGTTGATGCACCAGAAGGTGTAAAACCTATTGGATGCAGATGGATCTTCAAGAAGAAGACCGACATGGATGGCAACGTGCAAACATACAAAGCTAGGCTTGTAGCAAAGGGATATCGTCAACAATATGGTGTTGATTATGACGAAACCTTCTCACCCGTTGCCATGATTAAATCCATTCGGATAATGCTTGCAATAGCTGCATATTTCGATTACGAGATATGGCAGATGGACGTTAAAACCGCTTTCCTTAACGGAAACCTTTTGGAGGATGTTTATATGCAACAGCCTGACGGTTTTATCGTACCTAGACTTGCAAACAAGGTTTGTAAGTTAAATCGATCCATTTATGGATTGAAGCAAGCATCACGGTCATGGAATCAGTGTTTTGATGAAATCATAAAAGAAAATAATTTCGTGCAAAACGAAGATGACCCTTGTGTATACAAGAAGGTTAGTGGGAGAGCACTGACTTTTATTGTCCTTTATGTCGACGATGTATTGCTTATAGGCAATGACATTCCCATGCTAACGTCGGTGAAAGCTTGGCTTTCATTAAAATTCTCCATGAAAGATCTGGGAGAAGCAGCCTTTATTCTGGGAATAAAGATCTACCGGGATAGATCTAAAAAGCTGCTTGGACTCTCCCAGAGTACATATATTGACAAAGTGTTGAAGCGATTCAGCATGGATCAATCCAAGAAGGGATTGATGCCAATGTTACGTGGTACCTCTCTGTCTAAGGACATGTGTCCTAAGACTCAAGAGAGAGAGATAACATGAGTCGGATACCGTTCGCCTCGGCAGTCGGATCGATCATGTATGCCATGATATATACACGACCTGATGTGTCATATGCTTTGAGCATGTGCAGTCGCTATCAGGCCGATCCAGGTGAAGGTCACTGGATGGCAGTTAAGAATATCCTTAAGTATCTTAGACGAACTAAGGATGCTTTCTTAATTTACGGAGAAGGAGAGCTTATGGTATCTGGGTATGCCGATGCAAGTTTCCAAATCGACAAGGACGACTTCAAGTCGCAATCCGGGTACATTTTTTGTTTGAATAACGGAGCAGTGAGCTGGAAATCTTCCAATCAAGATACTGTTGCCGATTCAACGACAGAAGCGGAGTATATTGCTGCGTCGGAAGCAGCAAAGGAGGCAGTTTGGATCCGAAAGTTCCTAATCGGATTAGGAGTAGTTCCGTTAGCAGCTGAGCCCGTTCCATTGTATTGTGACAATAACGGGGCTATAGCACAAGCTAAGGAACCAAGGTCTCATCAACGATCCAAGCATGTTCTTCAGCGTTACCATCTGATTCGGGAGATTATACATCGTGGCGATGTAAAAGTCGAGAAGGTCGCATCAGATAACAACATTGCAGATCCGCTGACGAAAGCTGTTTATCCGCAAGTGTTTGAACGACATATACATAGTTCAGGTATTAGATGCTTGAGTGACTGGCTATAGGCCAAGTGGGAGATTGTTAGACATTATGACCCATAGCGTCACTGTTTTGTAAATGATATTGTATTATTGTACAAAATTAACTATGTGATAATGAAATTGCCTTTTACCGTTTTGTAATTTATTTACTTTGATATATAAATGGCGAAAGTCCATATGATTAATTCCGTATTGAGATGATATGAGACAGTATCAATACATAAAGGTTTAAATCATTAAATATCCTTAGTCGGAGTATTATCGAGATCGGACATCGATAATGCGGAATAGACTAGTATTGCACTTGTACATGTTGTGAGGGCACAACGGCATAGTTCTCATATATTTAAGTATAGGATACTTATGCAAGTGCGATAGGAGGTTGTGTTTTACCGATGGTACGGAAAACAGCTTCGCTCTGGATAGACCCCGCGGAATCCCATTGGTAGTATGTCTGCGTGTCTATGGGAGGCCGCATCAGGGTAGGTGTATATGGTCTTAACCTGAGACTTGCATCGCTAGTACTTGCGACAATAGGTAAACTTTGGTTTTGGTGGTTGGGGGACCTTAACTGGTTCTGTGTTCACCTCTTCTAGGTTTATCAGGAATCGTAGTGCACTGGGTGTGATGTCAAGATGGAAGTGTCACTTCAGACATATGGAGTTGATGATCACGCAGGATACAGAACTAGTGCTCTATAAAAGGTTGCAACCGTCGGGACAATATGACTAGGTCAGTATTGCCCGATTTAAAGAGACTAGTTGTTTGATGTCCGATATATGTTTCGTACGGGGCAGACACATTTCCAGCCCCAGGCCTAACATGTGATCGTCCGATACTGGATCGATGTACGCAATACTACGGTATACTACGCTTGATATAGATCTAATATTCCAGTAAGAATATTTTTGGAGAATTGGGTAGGCATGGCGCTTTGCTAGAAGCCAACCTTGTCTTGTAAATCGGTAAAAACGTAGTACAAGGTACGTACGTGTTTGGATTATCCAACGACCGTATTTACTACCAACATATCCGGAGATCTCTTGGGTCGCTTCCTGAAGATTCACCTATGATGTTTGATTCGAACTTTATTAATCTTGGATTAATAACGGAGAAACTTTATCTTGGATAAAATGCCTTATTAGGAGAGAGAGAGAGATCGATTAATTTGGAATTAATCGATAAAATAATATATTCGATATATTATTAAACGAAATTAGATTTCGACGCGGAATTAAAATCGGATTTTAATTCGGGCAAACGAATTAATTTAGAATTAATTCATTAGCGAACTGAATAGTAATTTCGCAAGGCGTAATTATTTAATTCACGTCGCGACGGAAATTCGTTAATCGGAATTAACGAAACCGAGCCCGAAAGTGTTTGCGGACACATTCGTATTTTGAATCGAGTGATATCCGCAAATCACATCGCGATATCTCATTACTTAATATGAATAGATGGTGGATGTATCTAGTCACCTTTGAGGGATGATACATTGTCTCTAATCTCAAAGTGTTGTAATGATGGCAAATGATGGATTTCATTTTGGAGGGAAAGCCATGCACGGTTTTGAAGGATTTTTTGCATTAAAAAATTCTTTTGGTATTAGATATCATATCACTTTTCATTTCCTTTGTCTCTCACGGTTTTTTGCATGCAAAGGGAACAAAATTAAAAGTGAAACACTCTCCTCTTGTTTCTCTCTTGCTCACGCCGTGAGCTACACACACAAGGCAGAAAATTGTTTTCTCATTCTCCATTTTTGCTAGCACAAGCAAGGATTCAAAGGAGGTGATAGGGAAACCACCTTGGAGCTTGGAATACACAAAGCTTGGAGCTTTCAACTCTTTTCTCCTCTTGGCCGAAACTTCAAGGATCTTGGAGCTTCAACCTTTGTTCATCTTTTCATCACAAAAGCTTTGTAAGTATGATTTCGCCATGCTTCAAGTTTATTATATATATTCATTTTGTTGTATTTCATATGCTTAATCTTTCCTTGGGACTAATTATAGTAACCAACAAACATAGCATTTTTCGATACAAACACTTTATTATGTCCATGACTATAAAAGAATCCACCCCTAGTCTCCTTATGATAGCCTAAAAATAGGCACACCTAAGAACATGGCTCCAATTTTGTAGTTTTATTCTTCAGCACATGTGTTGGACACCCCCATATGCGGAAATGTCGCAAAGTAGTTTTACGACCAATACACAACTATAAGGGAGTTGTAGAAAAAGTCTTAGATGGAACTACATTAAGGATATGCATTGCAGTTTGTAATGCATATCCTCAGAACGAACTAGGTAGTGAGCTATAACTAAACATAGATCTCATCATGTCTAGTAGGGTCTGATTTCTCCTCTCTGCAACACCATTTACTATAGTGTTTCAGGTGATGTGAACTTGGATATTATCCCATGCTCAACTACGAATTCCTTGAAATCTCTGTCAAGGTATTCTCCTCCACGATCTGATCGTAGAGTTTTGATTGTTTTACTTAACTGGTTCTCAACCTCAGCACGTTACTCTTTTAACTTTTTAAAGGTGTCTGACTTGTGATGCATTAAGTAAACATACCCATATATGGAATAATCGTCAATATATATGACAAAGTATTTATAACCACCTCGGGCTCTTACATTCATCGGTCCGCAAATGTCTGAATGTATTAGCTCAAGTGGTTGACTGAAACTTATAACTTTTTTTAGTAAATGGTCTCTTGGTCATTTTTCCTTCTAAACAGGATTCACAGACTGGTAAAGTTCCCAGCTTTAACTGGTTTAAGGCTCCGTTCTTTATCAATCTGTCTATTCGGTCAAGGTTGATATGACCAAGTCTAAGATGCCACAGATATGTGTCATCGTGAGAAATCTTTTGCCGTTTAGTTTTAGGTTTCTCAACCTTAAATATTTCAGCGTTGAGCAGTGACCTATGTGATAATGGTCTTAACACATACAAGTTATTTTCTGAGTTTCATGTGCATATGGTTAATCCATTTCTACCAATAATAACTAAATTGCTATTAAAAGAAACTGAATAACCATCATCCAAAATTTTAGAAATAGAAATCAAATTTCTGTGAAACGAGGAATGAATAACACATTGTTCAAATTTAAATCAATATTATATGTAAAATTTAAACATGAAACTCCCACTACTCTTACTGAAACAAAATCCCCTATCCCGACCCTCATGGTGTAGTCACCTTCAGCAAGGTCCTTCCATGAGTCAAGTAGCTGCAAAAAAGAACAAACATGGTTAGTGGCTCCAGAATCAACAATCCAAGCGGATTTATCATCCTCCATTAATAGTGTTTTGAAAATGAGTAAATCATATTTACCTGTATCATTTTTCTCCTTCAACTCAGTAAAGTATTTAGGACAATTCCTTTTCCAATGCCCGTTCTTGTTGTAGTGGAAACATTTTCCCTTGGGCTTGGCATCCTTGGAGCCTTTCTTGTTCTTCTTCTTCATGGGCTTAGCCTTAGCCTTCCCAGTGCTATTCTTCTTCATCTTGGCAGATTTAGAATACTCAGTACTATTTGCCTCAGTATTGGAGTTACAAGGATCCACAAGCATGGACTCATAGCGGGTGAGCTCATTAAGCAGTTGGGTCAAAGTAAAAGTCAACTTATTCATAACATAGTTGCTTTTAAACTGCAGGAAACTCTTCAGAAGTGTTTCCATAATCATGGTCGCCTGGCTACGCTCGTCAATATGAGCTCTATGGGTTACAACAGAGTTGAGATAGGTCATCATCCTCAAGATGTGCTCTCGGTCTGATGTCTCATCCTTCATCCTAACAGTCATCGGTGAGACCATGGCCTCATGACGTTGACGCTTCTAAGGCTACCTGAACATGCCCTATAATGACTCCATCATATGAGATGTTGAAGCCATAGGTTCATGCTTTGCAGCAAGAACCTCAGACATCCCTATTAGCAAGTAGCAGCGGGCTTTCTCATTTACTGTGAGCCATTCGCGCACAGCTTGGCCATGATTTCTTTCCGGCTCAGAAGGACACTGCTCCATTGCACAAACTTTAGGTCTTCGCATACCAGGATAACGTTCATGTTACTTTTCCACTTAATATAGTTTTCTCCCGTTAATTTTCATTTGAGAGTATGGAAATAATTTGAGAAACCATGGCTGAAAAATAAAATAAACATGCATTTAACATTCATTCATCGCATATTAAAATCATCAAACAATTTTGGCATAAAATTAAACATGATGCATGAACCATGAATAACAAATTACAAACCTAAGAGAATTACTATGCCACAGAAATCTATCATCCCACTAGTAAGTGCCGCCATAGGGTAGGTCAAGTACATGTACGATAGATCGAGACAATCTTAGTCGATAAATTTATGCGGGAATAACTTTTATTCCTATATTAAACAACTACTGTTTGATTCGATCAAGGATTTTTATTAACAGTTAATTATTCCTTTGTGAGTGTGACCCGCTGTTTCGTGATTCTTGGACTTAATGAGTGAAGTGCCGCCGTAGGGTAAATCAGTTCACAAGATATATATAGAATCCCTATCCTCTCAGAATCCAAACCTGATATTGAGCCAAAATGGACACCATCAATAGGAGGATGAAAACAAATCAGTCTCGAGGTGCCTTTTGAATCTCACGTTTTCGGACTAACAACGAAGATCGCGAGATATACTGTCGTATATCCCTCTCCCACTCACTATTTTAAGTTTTAAGGTTTCTATTTATAAAATATCTAATATTTTAATTTAACTAGTGTGAAGAAATTTATGTCGGCTAAATCATAACTCTTATTTGCACTAGTATATTATTAGTGACCTAACACAATTTAACTCTTAAACATTGTATCACTAATTTCCATTAGTCTCTACTAAATGTATTAATCAATTAAACTAATTTAATTAGAGTGGTATTAGTGACCTATTGTATTTTAACTTTTAAAATACTAGAACAATATTAGGTTTAAAATTTTAGAATCCTAAAAAAGTCAAGATTTATATTAAACCATTTAATTAATCTTAGTGCGTTATAAAATCTGATGGTACGTGGAATTGTATCCCGAGTGCAGACCACATTACCGTCCATTCAGATTCGGATATGGAATTTATGTCTGGGTTTCCATCCTATATACCAATGGAATTTATTATACAATAATTAAGCCCAGTATATTAGAATTCAAATTTTAAACCTTAAAACCAATTAATCCAATAAATTATTTTTCCATGCATATAATATTCTTATTTAAACATTTTAAATCATATAAAATCATATTTCCTATCTATAATGATAATTCATCTAAAGCATGTTATGGCATGTAAAATGCAAGAGTAGGCACCCTAAGATATATGACATGTTATTCAAACAATTCGAATTAAACATACATATAACATAAAAAATATTTTTCACTGACCAGGCTCTTATTTTTCCCTTTACTAATCCAATTAGTACAAAAAAATACCCAAAGCATCCATTGGTCTTCAAATCACACTCCAAGGTGGTATTGGCTCATTTTGCCACTTCAGGTCTCCAAATTAAAATAATTGAAATTTGACATTGGAAAATAAAAATACAACAATTGTAAACAATGGCCTTATGGCCTTACATCACATGAAAAACAATAACCATTCATCATAAGAATATTATTTTGTGCTTACTCATCTGAACATGCAAATCAATATTTATAACTTATATAAACATATTTAAAAAAGTAGCTTTAAATGAAAAAAAGAGAAGGGTTAAGAACACTTTTCAACCTTGCTCTCGATGCCAATTGTAGGTAACGCTTTCCTTGCGTAGCGGAAACAGTTTAGGCATACAGATCAGACTTGAAAAAATTTTATGCCCTTCTCTTTGAATTGTCGTATCAAACCAGTAGGTGCACTGAAATTTTGCAACTATTTTTGATAAAATATCAGCCCCGAATCAGCCCCGGAACAGTCTCTGAACAGCCCCGAACAGCCCCATAAAAACTACATTGTTTTGCACCCAATATGCACCCAATGCACTACAGAAACAGCCCCTGAATTGCGTGGGCTTACGTTGTGTTTTGGTTCTGATTTTTCAATTGAAAATAGCTCCAACACAGCCCTAAAACATTAAAAAATATTCACCAAAAAAATTGGATTAAAACAAAACCAAATCGAGTTCCGTTTCACCAAGTAAAGGGGTGGTAGTGAGTATATCAAAACCTCACTGCCGTGTACTTGTTAGAATAAGATGAAGATGGATTTGTTCAACACCACAAGTCTTTCGTGCTATGTCTCATTACCAACGAAAACTTGTGTGGGCAAGACTCACATAAACAATCCCTAAAGTATTTAGATATAAAGTCACACAACAACTTTTACTCTTTTGATTTTTGTTTTTCTTATGTTATTCTTTTTCTTTTCTCAACTATTAAGAGGATTTGGAGAAGAAGAAGATGGAGGCTAGGTTTAGAATGAAAGGCATGTTAAAAGAAAAAAATCATATTTTTCTTTTTATACTTTGGGTTTAATTTTACAAAATAAAACAAAACCGTACCCCCTCCCACCATCAAACAATCAGCCAAGGCATAGGAAAAATATTAATTTTGCAACTCCAATATTAACTTTGTTGGGTTTTCTAGGTAAAACCAAGATCAAATTAAACAATGAAATGTGTGAATACAACAAAGTAAAGTAGCGAAAATACTCACTTTGATCGGATTTGCAATGCGATGAACACAAAAAAAATTTCTTCCTTGAAGTTTCGGCCAAGACTCTTTGTTGTGCTAATTATGCTGATCTTCAAGCTCCAAGCTTTAAGTGTTGATTCCATGCTCATAGATGGGTTTCCCTATCACCTTTGAATGACTCATTGGATGTGCTAGCATCTTGAAAAATTGCAACAATTTTTCTTAATCTTCTTAGCATGATTCGGCCAAGCCAAATGGGAGAGAAAATGAAGCCTTGAATTCGGCCAAGGAGAGGAATAAGAGAGAGAGAGATGTGTTGTGTATTTTGGTATTTTGTTTTCAAAAAACATATACCAAAAGTCCTTACTAAATTTGGTAAAAGCTTTTCCAAAAAGAAAAAACCAATTTTGGAGGAAAAATGGCATTTATTGCCCACAACCACCACCATCATGAATAGTGACTGGTTGTCAATCACCAAAAGGTGACTTGACATCCATCACTAAAGTGATAGGTGATGTGACGTGTGATGTGACTTGTAGGCCCCACTTGAATTCAAAATCCGAGTGGACCCGCAAACACTCCCGGGCTCGGGTTTGCTAATTCTGAATTAACGAATTTTCCATTGCGACGTAATTAAATCAAATTTAATTAAATGATTATGCATAGAAAAAATTATTATTCATGCCACTATCGAATTAATTCTAAATTAACTCGTTTTCCCGAATTAAAATCCAATTTTAATTCTGCGTCGAAATCTAATTTCATTTAATATATCGAATATATTAATTTTATCGATTAATTCCAAATTAATCGTTCTCTCTCTTTAAATAATATTTGATCCCATATAAAATTTCTCCGCAATTAATCATAGATTAATTTTCTCTCTCTAATAATTAATCCAGATTAATTATGTGCGAGTCACACGTCATCGGTGAATCTTCGGGAAGCGACCCATGAGGTCCCTCGATATATTGGCAGTAAATCCGGTCGTCGGACTATCCGAACACGTACGTACCTAATACTACGTTTTTACCGATTTACAAGACATGGCTGGCTTCTACCAAAGCACTGTGCCTACCCAATTCTCCAGAAATATTCTTAAGGAATATGTAATATGTATCAGGCGTAGTGTAGGCACTGCATTTTTACGCATAAGTCCCTATGATGAGTCTCATTTTGGAGACACTACCTTTTAAGTCACGGAGGTCACGGAAAATGGACATCGGAAGGGGAATTCAGAATAAACAAGGTTCACTGTTTTCGTTGGTGCTATGTTCGTGTATACGTTCGAACGTCAAACAGATTGCGGGCGTTCGTGCTGCGTTCGATGATGCGTTCGAACGGTGTCGGTAATTCTGGTTTTGCTGCTAGCCTCACATTAAGCCCAATTCGCCCAAACCTTGGCCCACACGCCCAAGCCCACTTAAAACACATATTTAACACATGGTGAAATCAAAACAAATCTAAAAATCACATACCAAATTAAATAAAATACTTACACAAATTAAAGAAATTGCATGCCTAATTAAAATCAATCAACAAACTAAATGCCTAATCTAAACCAATCAAACATAATCATACCAAGTTAAAATCAATCAACCAATATATTATTCCCAAACATAAAATATTGTATGCCTAATCAACATAAACTAAATATTCAACCTCCCTAATCCAAGCCAATCAAATCCCTTGCTTTCCTTGTCCAACACCAAATCATATCCCTTTTTAAATACACAAATCCCTTTCCTTGTCAAGCCTAACCATTTGCCTATAAAAAGAACCCTTCACCAACCTTCTCAAAGCTAGCTAGCTCATTCACATAAGAAACACCCAAGCTCATAGACACAACTCTCTCTTACTCTCAATAACAAAAAGATCACAAACCAAAGAACCCCCATCGCCTTGACCAAAACACATCCCGAACAACCCCTTCACCTCACCGAAAAACACATCCCAAACAGCCCTAAACACACATAAAACATCCCCCGAACCACAACATAACACCACTGAAAATAACACCCAAAACAGTAGCCAAAACATCCCAAAAACAGTAACTAAAATACAGCAGCAAAACAGTAGCAGCGGCAGCGAATCGGAGTCAAAACAGCAGCAAAAGACGAAGGACGACGACCCAAAACAGTAAGACAACGAACGAGAGCAGTGAACCAGTGAACCGGAAGAGTTTCGGAGCTTTACCCCTTCCGATCTTCGTGAAACGCGAGTCCGAGAGACGACTTAAAAGGTTAGACCTGAGGGCACTTTTTCATTAGTTTATATTCGTTTCTTTTATTATTGAATTGTATTCACATGAGAGTCGTTTATGGATGCGTGTTGTGGGTATTGGATGAATGGAAGAGTGTTGTCTCTTGTGGTATATAGGATGGAAACCCAGACGTAAATTTCGTAGCCGAATCTGAATGGACGGTAGTGCGGTCTGTACTTGGGACACAACTCCACGTACCACTTGAGTAAACGGCACCTTCTCTTGTTTTGTGTTGCTTTGGTTTATTTAATTCTTGTCATTTAAATTCTGCATGTTGTTTATTCCCGTATGATACGATCGAGTGCATGGGCTTAGTAAGTGCGATGAAAGGTTCCCTAATTGGAGGGTAAAATCCTTCACCACGATGCTCTGCCGCACCGATTGATGTGTGTTCGGTTGAATGCGAAATACGTTCAATCGGACATACTTAGTTTGATATGATTGTCTTTATTTTCGTATGCATGATTCAACCGATTGCATGGGCTTAGTAAGTGCAATGTGAGATCCCCTATGGGGAGGGGCTAAAGCCCTTTACCACGAGCCTTTGCCGCGCCGGTTGATGTGTGTTCGGTCGGACACAATACGTTCAATCGGGCACACTATGTTTAGTATTGTTGCTTTTCATTCTATGTATGCATGATTCAGTCGAGCGCATGGGCTTAGTACGTTGGTCTAAAGGTACTCTCTTTGAGAGATCAAGAGCCCCAAAGGCCACCTTTACGGCAGTACTTCGCCGCGCCCCTTTATTTTGTCGTTTATGTATGCGACCCATTTCATGCATCAGATCTGTTCCCGTTCGAACGGTTTACGAACGCAACTCGAACGCGCATGTATTTTGCCTTGTCATGCATCAGGTCTTATTTCTGTTCGAACACGTTCACGAACGCCATACGAACGTGAACATTCTGTTTCATTTCCGTTCGAACGCGTTCACAAACGCCACATGAACGAGAGCATTCTGTTTCATTTCCGTTCGAACGCGTTATCAAACACCATACGAATGCGAACCTTCTGTTTACCATTCGAACGCGTTTACGAACGCTACACGAATGCACACACACTTTCTTAGTTTCATAATGTATCAGGTCTGGTTCCGTTCGAACGCGTTCTCGTACGCTACACGAACGTGAACCTTCTGTTTACCGTTCTAACGCGTTTACGAACGCTACACGAACGTGCACACACTGAACTGAGTCTGTCTTATCATATTCATGCATAATTGCCTCTGGTTGATCTTTCTTGTGTTATATAGCCAACCGTATTATTTGTATTCCTGCATTTATCTATTCCATGTGTTCTGGGATTGTTTTCAAGCATGTTGGCTGTTAGCAGGTTATTTGGTTAATAGGTTCATGAGATAGTACTCAAGCATGATTAGGTTGTTCTTAGTTTTCCATATCATAGGATTGAAATATGTTCATGAGATTGCCATGTGATGTTGCATGTTGTGATGAACTTGTTGATGTATGCACATGAATCTAGAAGCATGATATTTTTGGAAATAAATGTTACTTAAGCTTAATTAAATTATTACATAAATCCTTTCATTACAAGTGACATGAGTAAGGGACCATTTTGAACCCAACGGTTTGAGGTCTTCCCTTGCGAGGGCGAGTGCGGCCTTAAATCTTTGTCCCGGTTCACACCGGGTGGCGACTCCATGTTATTTCGTACTTCCCAACTAGTGCCGCGAGCCTAGGAACGGCGTCGCCCAGGTCCTGTTGTCCCACAGTCTGCGACTCCACTGGGGATAGAGAATTGGCCCCGAAATATTGTCTTGTAATGAGTGGATTTATGTTTTAATTGGCCATGTCTATAGTGGATAAGTGAGGGTTTAATCAAGGGCACTTTGAGGCTAGGTAATGGTTTGGTGTCTTCCTTCACTCACTACCTTTCTAGAAGGAAAAGCTGTGAGGATACCTACATGCCATCTACTCGTAGCCTTTGTGATGGACTAATTTGGAGGACTCGTTGTTTATTCCTGACACCAAGCGATAAGAGCCTAAGAGGCTTGGGTATTTAAGTGAGCCTCGCTCCACCTTCCCTCTGGGGAATCTACAACGAGAAATCCATTTGACAGTCCGTCACACACCATAGCTCATCGGCACGTACCTTAGTGTATAAAAAGGGGTGCGCTCACTTGGTTGCTCGAACCCTTGAGTGGGGAGACCTAGTTGTGGGCCATCCTTCGCCGGTGAGAGCCTTTGTCTATACTCTTGCTAACCCACCCATAGACCGGTTTGTATGATTAAGTAACAATTATTTCCTTGAGTATGTGCTTGTGGACCATCCTCATTTGGATGCAGTTGGACTATTGTCATAAATACGGGCTTGTTGGGCCATTTAAACTGGGGCAAGCTCGTACCATATGACTGTTAGGCCCAAGCTTCTGAAATGTTGATGGGCCATTATGTAAAATTGTTATGTTATGTTTGCATTATCTCTCTTCTGTGCTTGTGTTTGGGAACATCATCGTTTGGATTCATTTGGACTATTTGTCATAAGATATGTGCTTGTTGGGCCATTTAAACTGGGACAAGAATGTATTTTATGACGATTGGGCCGAAGGCTTCTAACTGTTGATGAGCCACCTTGTGCTTGTGTTCGGAATGTTACCATTTGGATTTAGTTGGGCTCCTTGCCATGAGACGTGAACTTGTTGGGCCATTTAAACTGGGATGAGTTCACTCCTATGACAATTAGCCCGAAAGCTTCTAAAATGATAACAGGCCGATTTGTGTGAAAATTTTAATTGATTTAGTATGTTATATATGTTACATGCATCTCACGCACCTCATGCATACATACATCATGCTAACTATTGTGTTCTAAAAGCCATCATAGACTCCCCGTTGGGTTAGGGAAGAAGGAAGACTCACCAAAAGACCGGTAACAGACATGAGTGAATCAGATATTGAGGTATCTCGGATAGATAAGTTGGAAAATGGTTTCGCCAAGATTACTGAACAGTTGCAAGCCTTGACTACTGCCATGACAAATATGGCTGTACCCCGTGCTGGGGGAAAATCTGAGAATGTGAGGCGTTAGGAGCCTCCAAATGTGTTGAGGGATGATATCCCCGCTTTTGATGATGACACGGCAGAGTATACAACAGGCAGAGTGATTAAGTCTGAGGCGAGGCCCATATCAGTATCAGTTAGGGGCGATGCCCATATCAGTATCAGTCTGGGGGCGAGGCCCACATTATCAGTTTTGGGGATGAGTCCCAGGGCCGAGGCCCACATCAGTTTTAGTTTGGGGATGAGTCCCATGGCCGAGGCCCATATCAGTATGGTTGGGGATGAGTCCCAGGGACGAGGCCCCGCCAATATCAGCTCGGAGATGAGGCCCACATCAGTTTCAGGGATGAGTCCCAGGGCCGAGGCCCACATCAGTTACAGTTTGGGGATGAGTCCCAGGGCCGAGGCCCACATCAGTATCAGCTCGGGGGCGAGGCCCACGTCAGCTTCAGTTTTGGGACGAGTCCTAAGTCGTGACCCACATCATCAACAGTGTCGGGGATGCGTCCCAGGGTCGAGACCCACATTATCAATCAGTTTGGGGATGAGTCCCAGGGTTGAGGCCCATATCAATATGGTTTCGGGGATGAGTCCAAGGGACGAGACCCATGTCAGTGTCAGCTTCAGAAATGAATCTCCGGGGTGGGGCCCACATTGTTAGCATCAGTTTGTCCAGGATTGGTACTCCGAAAATGGAGCACGGTTCGGAAATGAATCGAAGAAGACCTAACCCAACGGGATAAGAACATTCATACATGCATACACGTAACACATTTTGCATCCTTTCGTGTTTGTTCTGTTTTGTATTCACAGGTTTTGAAGAAGAAAAAAAAAATTGGAAAAGACAAGCCAAACAGAAGCAGTAACAGTACGATGTCAGCAGTCTTCAGGAATGAATCACATGGGTAAGGCCCATATCAGCAGTATCAGTCTCGAGGCGAGGCCTATATCAGTAGCAGTTAGGGCCGAGGCCCACTTCAGTATCAGCTTTGCCGGGTATGGCATTCTGGGGCCGAGGCCCACTTCAGTATCAGCTTTGCCGGGTATGGCATTCTGGGGGCGAGGCCCGCATTACATCAGATCAGCATTGCCGGGTATGGCATTCTGGGGGCGAAGCCCGCATCATATCAGATCAGTTCTGCCGAGAATGGCACTCCGAGAATGGAGATACAATCCAAGAATGGAAGCACGGTTCGGGAATGGACCACCATACAGTAACAGTTCAAGAATGAACAAGCCAAGAATTACACTCCGAGAATGGAGATATAGTCCGGGAATGGACAGCTCGAGAATGAGCACGCCGAGAATGGCACTCCGAGAATGGAGATATAGTCCGAGAATGGACAGCTCGAGAATGAGCACGCCGAGAATGGCAATCCGAGAATGGAGATATAGTCCGGGAATGAACAGCCGAGATGGCACTCAAGAATGGAAACACAGTTCAGGAATGAACGAGCCGAATGACACTCCAAGAATAGAAGCAACAGTCCGGGAATGGACATCTCACAGTAATAGTTCAGGAATGGACATCTCACAGAAACGGTTCGGGAATGAACCACCTTACAGTAACAGTTCAAGAACAAAGCCACACGGTCACTCAGATAAAAGAACAAAGCTCAAGGGGAAGAAAGCCTCATGTCAGTTCAGTTCGGGAATAAAGCCTACATTCTCAGTTCAGGAAGAAAGCCTCATTCAGTTCAGTTCAGGAAGAAAGCCTGCATTCAATACAGTTCAAAACAAGCCACACAGCATCAGTACACAGCTCAGATCAAGAACAAAGCTAAAGGGAAGAAACCTCATGTCAGTAATAGTGAGAACAAAACTCAAGGGGAAGAAAGCCTCATATCAGTATAGTTTGAGACAAAGCTCAAGGGGAAGAAAGCCTCATGTCAGCATAGTTTGAGAACAAAGCTCAGGGGAAGAAAGCCTCATGTCAGTATAGTTTGAGAACAAAGCTCAAGGAAGAAAGCCTCATATCAGTATAGTTTGAGAACAAAGCTCAGGGGAAGAAAGCCTCATGTCAGTTCAGTTCGGGAATAAAGCTCGGGAGGAATAAAGCCTCATCTCAACAGTCCGGGAATAAAGCTCGGAGGAATAAAGCCTCATCTCAACACAGTTCGGGAACAAAGCTCGGAGAATAAAGCCTCATCTCAACAGTTCGGGAATAAGCTCGGGAGGATAAAGTCTCATCTCAACACAGTTCGAGAATGAACAAGCCGGGAACGGCAATCCAAGAATAGAGCAGAGTTCAAGAATGAACAAGCCGGGAATGGCACTCCAGGAATGGAAGTACAGTTCAGGAATGAACAGGCCGAGAGTGGCACTCTAAGAATGGAAGCACGGTTCGGGAATGAACCAGGGGTCGCAGCACCTCACCATCCAACTCAACCCGAGGCGGCAGCCGAGCCAGGTAAGTGAAAATGCATTGCATACCTTTGTGTTTGTTTTTGTTTTGTGCTCGCAGGTTCAAAGAAAGGAGAAAGCGGCAGGAATGAGCCAAGCAACGCCAAAGCAATTTCAGTTTTCGGGATGAGTCCCAAGGGGTGAGGCCCATATCAACTTAGGGGCGAGGCCTATATCATGTCATCTCCAGGTATGGAGACACATCATCAGTTCGAGGGCGAGGTCCCTATAGTCAGCGGTGTTGGGTCGAGGTGCCCAGGGTCGAGGTGCCCCCGTTGTCCATTGTAGTTTCGAGTCGAGGTGCCCAGGGTCGAGGTGCCCACTACATCATCAGTTCTAGGGCGATGTCCCTATAGTCAGCGGTGTTGGGTCGAGGTGCCCAGGGTCGAGGTGCCCCCGTTGTCCATTGTAGTTCCGGGTCGAGGTGCCCAGGGTCGAGGTGCCCACTACATCATCAGTTCTAGGGCGAGGTCCCTATGGTCAGCGGTGTTGGGTCGAGGTGCCCAGGGTCGAGGTGCCCCCGTTGTCCATTGTTGTGTTGGGTCGAGGTGCCCAGGGTCGAGGTGCCCACTACATCATCAGTTTTAGGGCGAGGTCCCTATAGTCAGCGGTGTTGGGTCGAGGTGCCCAGGGTCGAGGTGCCCCCGTTGTCAGTTACAATTATTGGGACGCGTCCCAGGATCGAGGTCCGCTGTAGTACTCAACTCAACACATGGTAAGTCAAGTGGCAGCTGGCGAGCCAGGTAAGTGAAAATGGATTGCATAACTTTGATAGGATTGTCACTGTTGCACATTACACAAGTCCCATCAAAGTGGGGGCGACTGTAGGCACTGCATTTTTACGCATAAGTCCCTATGATGAGTCTCATTTTGGAGACACTACCTTTTAAGTCACGGAGGTCACGGAAAACGGACATCGGAAGGGGAATTCAGAATAAACAAGGTTCACTGTTTTCGTTGGTGCTATGTTCGTGTATACGTTCGAACGTCAAACAGATTGCGTGCGTTCGTGCTGCGTTCGATGATGCATTCGAACGGTGTCGGTAATTCTGGTTTTGCTGCTAGCCTCACATTAAGCCCAATTCGCCCAAACCTTGGGCCACACGCCCAAGCCCACTTAAAACACATATTTAACACATGGTGAAATCAAAACAAATCTAAAAATCACATACCAAATTAAATAAAATACTTACACACAAATTAAAGAAATTGCATGCCTAATTAAAATCAATCAACAAACTAAATGCTAATCTAAACCAATCAAATATAATCATACCAAGTTAAAATCAATCAACCAATATATATTCCCAAACATAAAATATTGTATGCCTAATCAACATAAACTAAATATTCAACCTCCCTAATCCAGCCAATCAAATCTATTGCTTTCCTTGTCCAACACCAAATCATATCCCTTTTTAAATACACAAATCCCTTTCCTTGTCAAGCCTAACCCTTTGCCTATAAAAAGAACCCTTCACCAACCTTCTCAAAGCTAGCTAGCTCATTCACATAAGAAACACCCAAGCTCATAGACACAACTCTCCCTCACTCTCATAACAAAAAGATCACAAACCAAAGAACCCCCCCATCGCCTTGACCAAAACATCCCGAACAACCCCTTCACCTCACCGAAAAACACATCCCAAAAGCCCTAAACACACATAAAACAGCCCCCGAACCACACCATAACACCACTGAAAATAACACCCAAAACAGTAGCCAAAACATCCCAAAAAAGTAACTAAAATACAGCAGCAAAACAGTAGTAGCGGCAGCTAAAGACGGAGGACGATGACCCAAAACAGTAAGACAACGAACGAGAGCAGTGAACCAGTGAACCGGAAGAGTTGCGGAGCTTTACCCCTTCCGATCGTCGTGAAACGCGAGTCCGAGAGACGACTTAAAAGGTTAGACCTGAGGGCACTTTTTCATTAGTTTATATTCGTTTCTTTTATTATTGAATTGTATTCACATGAGAGTCATTTATGGATGCGTGTTGTGGGTATTGGATGAATGGAAGAGTGTTGTCTCTTGTGGTATATAGGATGGAAACCCATACGTAAATTCCGTAGCTGAATCCGAATGGACGGTAGTGCGGTCTGTACTTGGGACACAACTCCACGTACCACTTGAGTAAACGGCACCTTCTCTTGTTTTGTGTTGCTTTGGTTTATTTAATTCTTGTCATTTAAATTCTGCATGTTGTTTATTCCCGTATGATACGATCTAGTGCATGGGCTTAGTAAGTGCGATGAAAGGTTCCCTAATTGGAGGGTTAAAATCCTTCACCACGATGCTCTGCCGCACCGATTGATGTGTTGTTTGGTTGAATGCGAAATACGTTCAATCGGACATACTTAGTTTGATATGATTGTCTTTATTTTCGTATGCATGATTCAACCGAGTGCATGGGCTTAGTAAGTGCAATGTGAGATCCCCTATGGGGAGGGGCTAAAGCCCTTTACCACGAGGCTTTACCGCGTCGGTTGATGTGTGTTCGGTCGGATATAAGATACGTTCAATCGGGCACACTATGTTTAGTATTGTTGCTTTTCATTCTATGTATGCATGATTCAGTCAAGCGCATGGGCTTAGTATGTTGGTCTAAAGGTCCTCTCTTTGAGAGATCAAGAGCCCCAAAAGGCCACCTTTACGGCAGTACTTCGCCGCGCCCCTTTATTTTGTCGTTTATGTATTGCGTCCCATTTCATGCATCAGATCTGTTCCCGTTCGAACGCGTTTACGAACGCAACTCGAACACGCATGTATTTTGCATTGTCATGCATCAGGTCTTATTTCTTTTCGAACGCGTTCACGAACGCCATACGAACGTGAGCATTCTGTTTCATTTTCGTTCGAACGCGTTCACAAACGCCACACGAACGAGAGCATTCTGTTTCATTTCCGTTCGAATGCGTTATCAAACACATACGAACGCGAACCTTCTGTTTACCGTTTGAACGCGTTTACAAACATTACACGAACGCACACACACTTTCTTAGTTTCATAATGTATCAGGTCTGGTTCTGTTCGAACGCGTTCTCGGATGCTAACACGAACGCGAACCTTCTGTTTACCGTTCGAACGCGTTTACGAACGCTACACGAATGCGCACACACTGAACTGAGTCTGTCTTATCATATTCATGCATAATTGCCTCTTGGTTGATCTTTCTTGTGTTATATAGCCAACCGTATTATTTGTATTCCTGCATTTATCTATTCCATGTGTTCTTGGGATTGTATTCAAGCATGATTAGGCTGTTAGCAGGTTATTTGGTTAATAGGTTCATGAGATAGTACTCAAGCATGATTAGTTGTTGTACTTAGTTTTCCATATCATAGGATTGAAATATGTTCATGAGATTGCCATGTGATGTTGCATGTTGTGATGAACTTGTTGATGTATGCACATGAATCTAGAAGCATGATATTTTTGGAAATAAATGTTACTTAAGCTTAATTAAATTATTACATAAATCCTTTCATTACAAGTGACATGAGTAAGGGACCATTCCGAACCCAACGGTTTGAGGTCTTCCCTTGCGAGGGGTGAGTGCGGCCTTAAATCTTTGTCCCGGTTCACACCGGGTGGCGACTCCATGTTATTTCGTACTTCCCAACTAGTGTCGCGAGCCTAGGAACGGCATCGCCCAGGTCCTGTTGTCCCACACGTAGTATACATATTATTGCGTATTGCGATCCAGTATCGGATGTCACGTGCTAGGCCTGGGGATGGAATTATGTATGCCCCGTACGAAGCACATATCGGATCTCTGGTAACTAGTCTCTATAATCGGATAAACATGACCTAGTCATATTATCCCGATAGCTGCAACATACAAGAGTACCAGTTCCGTATCCTACGCGACCATCATTCCATATGACTGGAGTGATACTTCCATCTTGACATCACACCCAATACACTACGATTCTCAATATACCCAGAAGAGGCGTAAACAGAACCTGTTAAAGCCCTAGACGACCAAAACCAAAGTATATTGATTGTCGCAAGTATTTGCGACGCAAGTCTCAGGTTAAGACCAAATACACCTACCCTTATTCGTACTTCCATAGACACATAGTCATACTACCAGTGGAATTCCGAAGGGTCTATTCCAGAGTGATGTTGTTTCCGTACCATCGGTAAACACAACCTCCTATCACACTTGTATAAGTATCCAATACTTAAATATATGAGAACTATGCCGTTATGCTCTCATAACACGCACAAGTGCAATACTAGTCTATTCCGCATTATCGATGTCCAATCTCGATAATACTACGACTATGGATATTTTAATGATTAAACCTTAGTGTATTAATACTGTCTCATATCTTATTAATCTGGAACTAATCATATGGACTTTTATCATTTATATATCCCGGTAATCCAATTACAAATGATAAAAGAGCAATTTCCTTTTGTCACATAGTTAATTTGTACAACAACACCATGTTATATACAAATAGTGATGCTATGGGTCATAATTGTCCAACAATCTCCCACTTGCCCTATAACCAATCACTCAAGTGCTACACTTGAACTATGTACGGGTCGCTCAAATTTCTGCTGAGAAACAGCTTTCATCAACGGATTTGCAAAATTATCATATGATACGATTTATTCGATCATCACATCACCATGATGTATGATCCGAACGATTCAGATAAATAGTTGAATTAGTATATACTTGGATCGTTGATGAGACCATTAATTCTTTAGCTTGTGCTGTAGCCTAGCTCAGCTGCTAACGGAACTACTCCTAATCCAATTAGC
>SKCR01004446.1:0-27523 GCA_019454045.1 Zanthoxylum bungeanum | reverse complement strand
CCTGAAAATTCACCGATGATGTATAACTCGCACTTAATTAATCTAGGATTAATTAGAAGAGAGAGAAAATTAATCTGGGATTATCACTGAGATATTTTATCTGGGATAAAATAATAATTAAAGAGAGAGAACGATTAATTTGGAATTAATCGATAAAATTATATTTGATATATTATTAGAAATTGGATTTTGACGCGGAATTGAAATTAGATTTTAATTCGGGCGAATGATTTAATTTAGAATTAATTCGTTAGTGACGTGAATAGTGATTTTGCTAGGCGTAATCATTTAATTACGACGCGACGGAAAATTCGTTAATTTGGAATTAGCGAACCCGAGCCCGGGATTATTTGCGAGCACATTCGCATTTCGAATTCGAGTGCGGCACGCAAGTCAAATCATGCGTCAAATCGCTAGTCACATCAAGCGTCAAATCAAATGTCACTTTGAGTGATATGACATGTTGTCACTTGATTTGAGTGATTGATGTAGAAGTTGAAAAAGCAACTTTTGCTTTTTGCTTTTTGACTTTTACTTTTGTTAATGATAAAGCTTTTTGTATTTGATTTTATTGTGAAAATAAAATAAATATATAAGTAAAGCTTTAACTCTCTCTCTCCTCTAATTCACGTTTTTCGTGAAACCCTTTCCCTCTCTTTCCATCTTCCTCATCTCACGGCTTGGAGCCAGTTTTGTTCTCCAATTTTTGGTTTGACCGAATTTGTGAGAAGCAAAAGAAGATGAACAAGTGCTAGCACACACACATGGGTTATATTATGGTGATAGGGAAACGAATTTGTGAGCTTGGAATCTCAAAGCTTGGAGCTTCAATGGTGTCTCCCATGGCCGAACCTTGGAGAAGCCGAACCAGTCACCACCGTGTAGCCCCTACCCCGCGCTCACTGCCGAGCAGGGAGAGCAGTTCGTGGTTCATCTTCGCCGCATGCAACCGATCCATGTGAGTCTTTTCCGCACCTCATTTGGTTGTATTCAACTCGTTTTTATGCATGATTTATGATCTTGGGACTTTATTGAAACTCAACAATGGTATCTTGAGCTATTGGTTGCATAAAACGAATTAGGGTTCTTGAGCAAAATTTGGGGCTTTTTGATTTAAGCATGATTTTAACAAATTGTTTGTTTAAGAATGCTTGTATATGAATTAATTAGAGTTATATGTAATCAATTTGATGAAAAAATTAATTGGATTGATTTTCCCCAATTTGCTTAATGTTGGCCAAAACTTTAATTTGGGTAAACTCAATTTGAGCATCAAATGATTAAATTGTTTAGTATTGTATGCTTGAATGAGGTTGAATTGATGTTGTGCATAATCAATTTCATGAAATTTGGTTGGATCCATTTTTCCCTAAATTTGGGCATGACAAATTTGGGTAAACTTGATTTTGAGCATGTTTAATGAATTGGATGATTTAGAATGCTTGAATGTTGTTTAATTGATGATTGATTAGATCAATTTGATGAAAAAGTGTTTGGAACAATTTTCCCCAATTTGCTTGTGATGGCCGAAAATATGATCCCTAAAATTGTCTTGGTTTTTTGATTTTTTGTTCACTGGATGACTTACAAATCATTTGGGGATGTTGAATTTATGTTTAATTTGGTTCAATTGGATTGAATTTGATTTGGGCATAATTTCCTCTTTGGCCGAGACACTTGAAGCATGAAATTGGGTTTGATTTTGATTTAATTATGTTGGACATGATTAATTGATGTTAAGCATAATTAATTGGACAAATTTGATGTTTTGGAAACTTTGATTTGGGCAATTAATAATGCTATACACTTTAGGTAATTTAATTGGAAAATTTGGAATTTTTGGAATTAAATTATTGGGCTTAAAATTGGATTTGGGCTTTCAAAGTTGTTATTGGGTTTATTGGACTTTGTTGTACAAAGTTGGTTTAGGCCAAAATTGGTTGGATCCAATTAGGCCCAAAACCGCTTCCAAAAGGCCCAAATGCGACTAATGAACCTTTAACGTTTAATTGGGCCTAATGGGCCTAAATTTATTTAATGGGCTTATGGGGTAACTCCCGGATTGGACTTTGGTTGCGGGTTTGACCCGAGTTGACCAAAAGTCCACGCCTCAAGAAATTAATTAAAAGCCCATTGGACTTTAATTAAATAATATTGGATATTAATCGGGCTTTGAGACCCGTAATGAATAAATTTGGAATTTAAGTCGTAAGGTTTATTTTATAAAGTGTAATATTTAATTTGGAATTAAATAATGAATTAGAATTAAATACGTATTAAATTGGATTTAATCATGTAATTTAATTTATTTGAGAAATCGTACTTTGAGTACGTGTTCGCAATACGAGTTTGACTCGAACAAAATCAAATCTTTGTTTGAACATTGGATGATCACTAATTATCAAGATTAATTAATTGGATTCCGCGACGGTATAATACTATAGCCAATCTGTTTATCTACTTCGTGTCGAAACTCTAAAAGTTTCCGAATTGTGTTCTTCAAAAGAAACACATAACCATAACGTGATGCCACATCGTTAAGGTCACGAAATATTCATGTTCACATCTAGCCTAGCTAGATATGGGCCCACTAACTTCACCATGAATAGGGCTAACAGATCGGTGGCACTTACACTATTACCAAGTAAACAGTGTTTTAAGTACTTTACCTAACAAACTAGATTCGTAGACTTTATTTGAATAGTCAAATCAGTCCTAGTACCCACTCTTCAAAAGTGCGGATATACGAGTCTTGTTTAATTCTGTCCTAGACAACAATGCCACAAATAAGTCTCTACTTGATCAAATCAATTTGAGCTATTTATTTGTCATTTTATATGTTTTGAGATTTTTATTATATTCAAAATATAAATTCTGTTATTCACATCTAATGTGTTTATCTCAGTATCATCTTTATATAATGAAACACTTAGTGTTCTAGAATATAAAGGTTTATCCACAATGGATTAAACACTAATATAGAGATAATGTCTCTAGTCAAACTAGTTACATTATAACAGTTCCTAATTTAAGTACACACCCAAAGGGTAGTTCCTAAACTTAGGTATCTACGGTCGAAACAGCGACTTTCGTCCCGTTTCCTATTCGCAGAGCAATCTCATCTTGAAGTCAGTATCCTGCTCAAGCAGATTCTGAACATCAATCATATATTTTATGTACCACACTAAGTATTTAAAATCTAATTTCAATACTAGTTGTGAACATAACTTTGACAAACATTTTTAAAGTAAGAGCCTTGCCCTTTCTTTAATTCCTTCGTGTCTGCCATATCCAAATGGTAGTCACTTTGGTATATGTCAATTATCCTTTTCAATATTTCAGGAACCTTAGGCCAAGCCTTGGGTTTTTAGAATATCGAAACGATGTGCACCTCGTGCTACATGCCCAATTGCAAACTTTCACTTTATCTCCTCTAGAATAGTCAATTAATTCTCCAAGAATTATAAATTGCAATTTTAATACTTCTTAAATCTAAATTAGATTTATGACAAGTATATTAAATTAAGCATTAAAGTCATCATCACATAAATCTTCCAAAGATTTTATGCTCTACTTATTTTGCTTAATTTTGGGCGTAAGGTATAATAAGTTATTTTATCAAATAAAGTAACATATTATTTATTCCAATTTGAAATTAAATCATTTAAAATATTTTAATTCCAGATTATATTTTAAATATCCAACTTTTCAATTTTATCTTGATTACAATAGTCCAACTATTTAATCAACAATTAGTGGTACTATATATATTATAATGATTATAATAGTCCAACTATATAATCAAATATAATCCAAACTAATTAACCTCAATTACATTGATTACTATAATCCAATTATAAATCAACTGTAAACTGAAATTAATTAATTCAAATATATTGATTAATATAATCCAATTATATATAATCAAGTATATTACAGTCCAACTCTTTATTAAAACAACAATTTAAATATTACGACGAAATAATTTGAATGAGTGCGTATGGCGAGTAATTGAACGAATATTGCAATTCAATTCTTGCCTCCCACTATTTTTCGTCGAGCCTCTAACCCTCTGTCGAGTACTCGGGAAACCGTGTTTCCTAGTGGGCTAGGATCCCGTTAAATATCACACAATCTTGACTTTGGCCAACAAATTGTATGATAATTAACTAGGTAGATCTCGAAGATCATTGGATCTCATCCAACTCCTAGATCCAGTAGGTGGACATCCAAGTCCCAAACATATATCTTATATATGCCTATACATCGAATGTATACCCTAACCTTTTTCCTCTGAATCAACTAGGCCTTGGCTTTGGCACAACAAACCTAGTGATCCCAGTCAAGCGCGGACCCATTGACATGGAAGCTTCGTAATCAATGTCTATGGACAAGAAGTGGTCTTGACTTAGGCCAACAACCACAACTTGGACACGACACCGATATGGAACAAAGCCTCGTGATTAAAACCACTTCTGACGGACAAGGGCTTGACTTTGGCCAACAACCCCTGCCATCTCGGATCTTGAGTAAGAATCACTCAATGGAAGGAAAAAACGCTTGATATTTAACGAGGGTTTTTCGCGTGCAAATTGGCTACCAATTTAATTATCTTTGTTAGGTCTCATCATTATACACCCTTAAACATGCATTCTAAACATATAATAAAGCGCATATGAAATAAAATAATAATGATATGCGGATGGATACTTTACATTGATCCTAGATCAATCTCTCATTTTCTCTCTCCAAAGCTAGCACATGTATTTACTTCTACCCGTTACACTACACTACACTTCTAAGAAACCTCATTTACATTGAGGGGAATAGGTGAGAAGAGAATACAAAGAGTATAGAGGTCATAAGTGTTGGATAATAATGACCCATAGCGTCACTATTTGTACAGATCACGGTGTTGTTGTACAAATTAACTATGTGACAAGGAAATTGCACTCTTATCATTTGTGATTAGATCACCATAAATGTATAAATGAAGAGAGGTCCATATGATTAGTTCCTGGATTGAGAATGATATGAGACAGTATCAATCCGTGAAGGATTAATCATTAAATATCCCTAGCCGGAGTATTATCGAGACAGGACATCGATAATGCGGAATAGGCTAGTATTGCACTTGTGCGCGTTGTGAGGGCACAACGGCATAGTTCTCATATATATAAGTATTGGATACTTATGCAAGTGCGATAGGAGGTCGTGTTTCACCGATGGTACGGGAAACAGCTTCGCTCTGGATAGACCCCTCGGAATCCCATTGGTATTATGACTATGTGTCTATGGGAGGCCGAAATCAAGGTAGGTGTGTAAAGTCTTAACCTGAGACTTACATCGCTAATACTTATGATAATCGATAGACTTTGGTCTTGGTGGTACAGGGCTTTAACCGGTTCTGCGTACACCACTTCCGGGTTTATCAGAGAGTCGTAGTGTATTCGGTGTGATGTCAAGACGGAAGTATCACTTCAGTTATAGTGGAGATGATGTCACGCAGGATACGGTATTAGTGCTCTTGAGTGATGCGCATCCAATCATGATATTATGACCAGGTCATCAATATCTGATTATAAAGACTAGATACCAGACATCCGACATGTGCTTGGGACGGGGCAGACACTTATCCAGCCCCAGCCCTAGCACGTGACTATCCGATACTGGACCGATATACACAATACTACGGTATACTACGCTTGATACAGATCTATATATTCCTATAAGAATATTTCTGGAGAAATAGGTAGGCATGGCGCTTTGCTAGAAGCCAACCTTGTCTTGTAAATCGGTATAAACGTAGTACGAGGTACTTACGTGTTCGGATTATCCGACGACCGTATTTGCTGCCAACATATCCGGAGATCTCATGGGTCGCTTCCTGAAGATTCACCGATGATGTAATACTCGCACTTAATTAATCTGGGATTATTAGAAGAGAGAGAAAATTAATCTTGGATTAATTGCGGAGATATTTTATCTGGGATAAAATATTAATTGAAGAGAGAGAACGATTAATTTGGAATTAATCGATAAAATGATATATTTGATTATTTTTAGAATTGGATTTCGACGCGGAATTAAAATTAGATTTTAATTCGGGCGAACGAATTAATTTAGAATTAATTCGTTAGCGACGTGAATAGTGAATTCGCTAGGCGTAATCATTTAATTACGACGCGACGAAAATTCGTTAATTTGGAATTAGCGAACCTGAGCCCGAGAGTGATTGCGAGCGCATTCGCATTTCGAATTCGAGCGCGGCACGCAAGTCACATCAAGCGTCAAATCGTTAGTCACATCATGCGTCAAATCAATTGTCACTTTGAGTGATGTGACTTGACAAACATGTCACTTTATTAAAGTGATGTTATGTGACTTAAAGTAAAAAGTAGAAATGATGAAAAGCATTAATAGACTTTTGTATTAAAGTAATACATAAGTTTATTTATTTTATTTACTTGGTAAATGAAATAAATATATAAGAAAAATGAAAAGCTTTATCTTCTCTCTCTCACATGCAAGAAAACGCATTCTCTTTTTTCCCTCTCTTTTCTTCTCCCTCTCCTTCACGGCTTCAAGCCGATTTTTGCTTAAAGAGTTTCTGGTTTGACCGAAATTGAAAGGGAAGCAAGGAAGATAAAGAGTGCTAGCACACCATGGGTTATATTTAGGTGATAGGGAAACGAATTTGTGAGCTTGGAAAGCTTGAAGCTTTGAGCTTCCATGGAGTCATCAATGGCCGAATTTAGAAGGCATCAAAACAGCCCCAACCGAGCATCACAGCAGCTCAATGGAGTCCAAAACCGAGCTTGGAGGGAGGCAAAAACGCAACTTGTTCTTCCTAGCATCAAACCCATCAATGTGAGTATGAATTCCGCCTTACTCCTTTGTGTATTCAACTCGTTTTTATGCATGTTTGTTGATCTTGGGACTTGATTGAAACCCTACAATGGTATCAGAGCTATTGATTGCATAAAAACGAATTAGGGTTCTTGAGCAAATTTGGGGCTTTTGATTTAAGCATGATTTGAATGAATTGTTTGTTTAAGAATGCTTGTATATGATTTAATTTGAGTTATATGTAATCAATTTGATGAAAAATTAATTGGATTGATTTTCCCCAATTTGCTTAATGTTGGCCAAAACTTTAAATTTGGGTAAATGTTTGTTGAACATGATTTGAATGAATTGATTGTTAAGTATGCTTATAACATGTCTAATGCATTTTGGTTGGACCAATTTGTTGAAAATTGATTGGAATTATTTTCCCCCCCAAATTTCCTCTTGGCCGAATAAGAATGATGATTTAATGTCTTGGGATTTTTGATTTTTGACAATTGGATGTGTTGGAAATCATTCGGGATGATGATTTGATGTCGATTACGGAATCAATTGGATTGAATTCGAATCGGACGAAAAATCCCCAAATTGCCAAGTATGTCATGAAGCTTGAAATTGGGTAAAATTGATTTAAGCATGCAATTATGAAATTGGATGATAAAGTATGCTTGAATGTATTTTAATTGATGATTGATTAGATCAATTTGATGAAAAAGTGTTTGAACAATTTTCCCCAATTTGGTTGTGATGGCCGAAAATATGAACCCTAATATTGTCTTGGATTTTTTATTTTTTTTTTCATTGGATGACTTGCAAATCATTGAGGGATGTTGAATTTATGTTTAATTTGGTTCAATGGATTGAATTTGATTTGGGCATAATTTCCCTCTTTGGCCGAGACTTTAGCATTTGTTAATTGGGTTTGATTTTGATCAAATTATGTTGGAAATGATTCATTGATGTTAAGCATGATTAATTGGACAAATTTCATGTTTTGGAAACTTTGATTTGGGTAATTAATAATGCTATACACTTTAGGTAATTTAATTGGAAAATTTGGAATTTTTGAAATAAATTATTGGGCTTAAAATTGGATTTGGGCTTTTAAAGTTGTTATTGGGTTTATTGGACTTTGTTGTACAAAGTTGGTTTAGGCCAAAATTGGTTGGATCCAATTAGGCCCAAAACCGCTTCCAAAAGGCCCAAATGCGACTATTAACCTTTAACGTTTAATTGGACCTAATGGCCTAAATTAATTTATGGGCTTATGGGGTAACTCCCGGATTGGACTTTGGTTGCGGGTTTGACCCGAGTTGACCAAAAGTCCACGCCTCAAGAAATTAATTAAAGCCCATTGGATTTTAATTAAATTAATATTGGATATTAATCGGGTTTTGAGACCCGTAAAGATTAAATTTGGAATTTAAGTCGTAAAGGTTTATTTTATAAAGTGTAATATTTAATTTGGAATTAATAATGAATTAGAATTAAATACGTATTAAATTGGATTTAATCATGTAATTTAATTAATTAGTAGAAATCGTACTTTGAGTACGTGTTCGCAATACGAGTTTGACTCGAACAAAATCAAATCTTTGTTTGAACATTGGATGATCACTAATTATCAAGATTAATTAATTGGATTAGATTGATTATTATTTTACATATATGCTTTATTATGTGTTTAGAATGCATGTTTAAGGGTGTATGATGATGAGACCTTAACAAAGATAATTAAAATTGGTAGCCAATTTGCACGCGAAAAACCCTCGTTAAATATCAAGCGTTTATTTTTCTTCCATTGAGTGATTTTTACTCAAGATCCGAGATTGGCAGGGGTTGTTGGCCAAAGTCAAGCCCTTGTCCGTCGAAGATGTGTTTTTTATCACGAGGCTTTGTTCCATATTGGTGTCGTGTCCAAGTTGTGGTTTGTTGGCCAAAGTCAAGACCACTTCTTGTCCATTGACATTGATTACGAAGCTTCCATGTCAATGGGTCTGCGCTTGACTGGGATCACTAGGTTTGTTGTGCCAAAGCCAAGGCCTAGTTGATTCAGAGGAAAAAGGTTAGGTAATACATTGGATGTATTGGCATATATAAGATATATGTTTAGGATTTGGATATCCGCCTACTGGATCTAGGAATGGATGAGATCCAATTGATCTTCGAGATCTACCTAGTTAATTATCATACAATTTGTTGGCCAAAGTCAAGATTGTGTGATATTTAACGGATCCTAGCCCACTAGGAAACACGGTTTCCCGAGTACTCGACAGAGGGTTAGAGGCTCGACGAAATATGGGAGGCAAGAATTGAATTTGCAATACTCGTTCAATTACTCGCCATACACGCTCATTTAAATTATTTCGTCGTAATATTAAATGTTAGTTGGACTGATATTTAAATTGTTGTTTTAATAAACAGTTGGACTGTATTATACTTGATTATAATAATTGGATTATATTAATCAATATATTTGAATTAATTAATTTCAGTTTACAGTTGATTTTATAATTAGATTATAGTAATCAATATAATTGAGGTTAATTAATTTGGATTATATTGATTATATAGTTTGACTATTATAATCATTATAATATATATAGTACCACTAATCGTTGATTAAATAGTTGGACTATTGTAATCAAGATAAAAATTAAAAAATTGGATATTTAATATATAATCTGGGATTAAAATATTTTAAATAATTGGGAATAAATAATAGGTTACTTTATTTGATAAAATAACTTATTATACCTTAAGCCCAAAATTAAGCAAAATAAGTAGAGCATAAATCTTTGGAAGATTTATGTGATGATGACTTTAATTTTTAATTTAATATACTTGTCATAAATCTAATTTTAGATTTAAGAAGAATTAAAATTGCAATTTATAATCTTGGAGAATTAATTGACTATTCTAGAGGAGATAAAGTCAAAGTTTGCAATTGGGCATGTAGCACGAGGTGCACATCGTTTCGATATTCTAAGAACTCAAGGCTTGGCCTAGGTTATGAAATATTGAAAGGATAATTGACATATCCCAAAGTGACTACCATTTGGATATGGCAGACACGAAGGAATTAAAAAGGGGGAGGCTCTTACTTTAAAAATGTTTGTCTTAGTTATGTTCAAAGCTAGTATTGAAATTAGATTTTAAATACTTAGTGTGGTACATAAAATATATATATTGATGTTCAGAATCCGCTATAAGCAGGATACTGACTTCAAGCCGAGATTTCTATGCGAATCGGAAACAGGACGAAAGTCGCTGTTTCGACCGTAGATACCTAAGTTTAGGAACTACCTAGGGTATGTACTTAAATTAGGAACTGTTATTATCTAACTAGTTTGACTAGAGACATTATCTCTATATCAGTGTTTAATCCGTGCGGATAAAACCTTTATATTATAGAACACTAAGTGTTTTATTATATAAAGATGATACTGAGATAACAATACATTATATGTAGATAACAGAATATATATTTTGAATATAATAATAATCTCAAACATATAAAATGACAAATAAATAGCTCAAATTGATTGATCAATAGAGACTTATTTGTGGCATTGTTGTCTAGGACACAATTTAACGAGACTCGTATATCCACACTTTTGAAGAGTGGGTACTAGGACTGATTTGACTATTCAAATAAAGTCTACTAATCTAGTTTGTTAGGTGTACCTAAAACACTGTTTACTTGGTAATAGTGTAAGTGCCACCGATCTGTTTGCCCTATTCATGGTGAAGTAAGTGGGGCCCATATCTAGCTAGGCTAGATGTGAACATGAATATTCGTGACCCTAAACGGATGTAGCATCACGTTATGGTTATGTGTTTCTTTGAAGAGAACAAATCAGAAACTTTTAGAGTTTCGACACGAAATAGACAAACAGATCGGCTATAGTATTAGCCGCCACGGTAAGACCGTATTGGAAAATACTTAAGCAGTAAGTTTCATATGTACTTGAAAGAGTATAGTATTCTTTCAAATGAGGACTCCTCCCAGAACACGTCAAAGTGACGGTGTGTCCGAACGGATTAACCGAATCATGTTAGACATGATAAGATTAATCAAGAGTCGCTCTAAGCTACCATTTCCTTCAACGGATAAGTTTTAACAGTGCAATAACTTATTTAGAATAAGGTTCCATATAAATCTGTTTGACAGATGTCATATAGGATAGAACAGGAAGAAACAAGGTTTCTATTCCTGATAATTGGGTATGCCAGGCATAACGTTGGATGATACCAAACTAAGGACCCAAATTGGATAAGTGCCAATATTGGTTATCCTAAGGGAAACCATAAGTATAGTACTTATATATCTCACATGAGAACAATGTGATTGTTGCTCACCATGCGTTTTTCCTGAGAGGAATACCGATATGCAGGGTCAGTGGAGGATAGTGATACTCGATGAAAATCAGAGTAATACTGTTCTAGGCATGAAGTCCTTAATGGAACACCAAATAGTTCATCAATGATGAATCTGTACCAATAATCTTCGAATACACAAGAACTGAGTAGATCGGATAGAGTCAGAAAAAATGACCTAGGGTATGGGTTTCTGATCTAACCTCATAAAGATGTCAATCTTATAAGGTATATCCACCGACTACGTTTTGAGAAGTGATATGAGGTATCGACTCCCTATTATGGCAAGTGCCATGAGTCCGAAATGGATTCCATGTATAACAACTATTTTGGATACTAGTGTTGTACCACAAGGCATTGTGCCTATTGGTACATTAAAAGTCTTCAAGGAAGACATACATGGAAGGCTACATACCAACGTACAAAGCTGGGCTTTTGACGGAAAGGTATCATTATCAACAGTGTTAATAACGGTTCAACCTTTCACCATTTGAAGATGCTTGTTGATAACTGCATATTTCATTTATGAAATGTATCAGTTGCAGATCAAAATCGCTTTCCTGAAAAGGAAACCTTTGGAGGATGCTTACAACATCCTGACGATTTTGTATAACCGACAAACAAGGTTTGCGGGGTTATTCGATCCATGTTTGGATTGAAACAAGCATAAGGTTCTTGGAACTGACGTTTTGAAAAAATCATAATGGTTTATGATTTGACTCAAAACGAAATAATTCTTGTGTATATAAGGAGGTTAGTGGGATGGCACTGACAATGAAATTCCCATAAAGCAATAGATGAAAAGCTTGGCTTTCATAGATATTCTTTCATAGAAATTCTTCGTAGAATTCTGGGGAGTAACAACCTTTATTCAAGGAATAAAGATCTACTGGGATAGATTTGGAGTTGTTAACACTCTCTGGAAATTGTACATTTAAAATGTACTTGTATTGGTGTCTCATACGCTTCGAGCATATGGAGTCACAATCGGGTCAATCCAAGTGATAGTCACTGGATTGAAGATTAAGAACATCTGTTAGTATTCGAGAGAACTAAAGATGCTGTCTTAAATTATTGAGTAGGAGAACTTGAAGTGACTAGGATCACTGTTGCAAGTTTCCAAACCGGTAAATACTACGGTACTATAAAGTTTGTAGAACGGGACAGTGAGCTGGAAATATTCCGAGCAAGATAACTGTTGCCGAATAAACAACAAATGCGGATTATTGCTGCAGCTGAGGTAGCAATAGAAGCCATTTGGATCGAAAATAAATCTAATTAGATTAGATATAGTTCTTTTAGCAGATAAGCTAGGCGTCAGCACAGGCTAAGGAATTAAAGGTCTCATCGACGATCCAGATATATACTTCTATATCATCTGATTAGTTCGGATCATACATCGTGGCGATGTGATGATCGTATAAATCGCGTCATAAGATAATTACGCAAATCCGCTGACGAAAACCTTTCATCAGCAATTTGAGCGAACCGTACATAGTTCGGGTGTTAGACACTCGAGTGACTGGCTATGTGCCAAGTGGGAGATTATTGGATAATATGACCCATAGCGTCACTATTTGTACAGATCACAGTGTTGTTGTACAAATTAACTATGTGACAAGGAAATTGCACTCTCATCATTTGTGATTAGATCACCATAAATGTATAAATGAAGAGAGGTCCATATGATTAGTTCCTGGATTGAGAATGATATGAGACAGTATCAATCCCTGAAGGATTAATCATTAAATATCCCTAGCCGGAGTATTATCGAGACAAGACATCGATAATGCGGAATAGGCTAGTATTGCACTTGTGCGCGTTGTGAGGGCACAACGGCATAGTTCTCATATATATAAGTATTGGATACTTATGCAAGTGCGATAGGAGGTCGTGTTTCACCGATGGTATTATGACTATGTGTCTATGGGAGGCCGAAATCAAGGTAGGTTGTAAAGTCTTAACCTAGACTTACTACATCGCTAATACTTATGATAATCGATAGACTTTGGTCTTGGTGGTACAGGGCTTTAACGGTTTCTGCGTACACCACTTCCGGGTTTATCAAAGAGTCGTAGTGTATTGGGTGTGATGTCAAGACGGAAGTATCACTTCAGTTATAGTGGAGATGATGTCACGCAGGATACGGTATTAGTGCTCTTGAGTGATACGCATCCAATCATGATATTATGACCAGGTCATGAATATCTTTTTATAGAGACTAGATACCAGACATCCGACATGTGCTTCGGACGGGGCGGACACTTATCCAGCCCCAGCCCTAGCACGTGACTATCCGATACTGGACCGATATACACAATACTACGGTATACTACGCTTGATACAGATCTATATATTCCTGTAAGAATATTTCTGGAGAATTGGGTAGGCATGGCGCTTTGCTAGAAGCCAACCTTGTTTGTAAATCGGTATAAACGTAGTACGAGGTTCTTACGTGTTCGGATTATCCGACGACCGTATTTGCTGCCAACATATCCGGAGATCTCATGGGTCTTTTCCTGAAGATTCACCGATGATGTATAACTCGCACTTAATTAATCTGGATTAATTAGAAGAGAGAAAATTAATCTGGGATTAATTGCGGAGATATTTTATCTGGGATAAAATATAATTAAAGAGAGAGAACGATTAATTTGGAATTAATCGATAAAATGATATATTTGATATATTATTAGAAATTGGATTTCGACGCAGAATTAAAATTAGATTTTAATTCGGGCGAATGAATTAATTTAGAATTAATTCGTTAGCGACGTGAATAGTGAATTCGCTAGGCGTAATCATTTAATTACGACGCGACGAAATTCGTTAATTTGGAATTAGCAAACCTGAGCCCGAGAGTGATTGCGAGCGCATTCGCATTTCGAATTCGAGCGCGGCACGCAAGTCACACAAGCGTCAAATCGTTAGTCACATCATGCGTCAAATCATTGTCACTTTGAGTGATGTGACTTGACAAACATGTCACTTTATTAAAGTGATGTGATGTGACTTAAATAAAAGTAGAAATGATGACAAGCATTAAAGACTTTTGTATTAAGTAATACATAAGTTATTTATTTTATTTACTTGGTAAATGAAATAAATATATAAGAAAATGAAAAGCTTTATCTTCTCTCTCTCACATGCAAGAAAACGCATTCTCTCTTTTCCCTCTCTTTTTTCTCTCCCTCTCCTTCACGGCTTCAAGCCGATTTGGCTTTAAAAGTTTCTGGTTTGACGGAATTGAAAGGGAGAGCAGGAAGATGAAGAGTGTTAGACATTATGACCCATAGCGTCACTGTTTTGTAAATGATATTGTATTATTGTACAAAATTAACTATGTGATAATGAAATTGCCTTTTGCCGTTTTGTAAATTATTTACTTTGATATATTGATGGCAAAAGTCCGTATGATTAGTTCCGTATTGAGATGATATGAGACAGTATCAATATAAAAGTTTAATCATTAAATATCCCTAGTCGGAGTATTATCGAGATCGGACATCGATAATGCGGAATAGACTAGTATTGCACTTGTGCGAGTTGTGATGGCACAACGGCATAGTTCTCATATATTTAAGTATTGGATACTTATGCAAGTGCGATAGGAGGTTGTGTTTTACCGATGGTACGGAAAACAGCTTCGCTCTGGATAGACCCCGCGGATCCCATTGGTAGTATGTCTGCGTGTCTATGGGAGGCCGCATCAGGGTAGGTGTATATGGTCTTAACCTGAGACTTGCATCGCTAGTACTTGCGACAATCGGTAAACTTTGGTTTTGGTGGTTGGGGCTTTAACCAGTTCTGTGTACGCCTCTTCTGGGTTTATCGAGAATCGTAGTGTACTGGATGTGATGTCAAGATGGAAGTATCACTTCAGACATATGGAGATGATGATCACGCAGGATACAGAACTAGTACTCTATAAAAGGTTGCAACCGTCGGGACAATATGACCAGGTCAGGATTGTCCGATTTAAAGAGACTAGTTGTTTGATATCCGATATATGTTTCGTACGGGGCAGACACATTTCCAGCCCCAGGCCTAACATGTGATCGTCCGATACTGGATCGATATACGCAATACTGCGGTATACTACGCTTGATAAAGATCTAATATTCCAGTAAGAATATTTCTGGAGAATTGGGTAGGCATGGCGCTTTGCTAGAAGCCAACCTTGTCTTGTAAATCGGTAAAAACGTAGTACGAGGTACGTACGTGTTTGGATTATCCAACGACCGTATTTACTGCCAACATATCCGGAGATCTCTTGGGTCGCTTCCTGAAGATTCACCTATGATGTTTGATTCGAACTTTATTAATCTTGGATTAATTACGGAGAAACTTTATCTTGGATAAAATGCCTTATTAGGAGAGAGAGAGAGATCGATTAATTTGAATTAATCGATAAAATAATATATTCGATATATTATTAAACGAAATTAGATTTCGACGCGGAATTAAAATCGGATTTTAATTCGGGCAAACGAATTAATTTAGAATTAATTCATTAGCGAACTGAATAGTAATTCCGCAAGGCGTAATTATTTAATTCACGTCGCGACGGAAATTCGTTAATTCGGAATTAGCGAAACCGAGCCCGAAAGTGTTTGCGGACACATTCGTATTTTGAATCGAGTGGTATCCGCAAATCGCATCGCGATATCTCATTACTTGATACGAATAGATGATGGATGTATCTAGTCACCTTTAAGGGATGATACATTGTCTCTAATCTCAAAGTATGGTAATGATGGCAAATGATGATTTTATTTTGGAGGGAAAACCTTTCACGGTTTTTAAAGGGTTTTTTGGATTAAAAAATTCATTTTTGGTATTTGATATCATATTCTTTTAATTTTTCATTTGGTCTCACACGTTTTTGAAATATTGAGAACAAAATAAAGATTAACACTCTCTCCTCTCCTCTCTTCTTCTCACGCAAGCCGTGAGCTTCATCCATGGCAGAAAATTGTTTTCTCCATTTTTGCTAGCACAACAAGGGATCAAAGGAGGTGATAGGGAAACGCATTTGGAGCTTGGAGTACTAGAAGATTTGAGGCGAGGCTCCGGCCCTCTTCACCATTTTTTTCGTCACAAGCTTTGTAAGTATGTTTCCGCTATCCTTCAAGCTTTGCATGTATGTTATTTGTATTTCTATGGCTTAATCTTTCTTTGGGACTAATTATAGAACCAACAATGGTATCATTAGCCATGTTTAAGCATGAAATACATTAGGGTTAATTTGGGGAAAAATTGATTGAAGCATGTTTTCTTGTGAAATTGGATGCTAAAATATGCTTATATGTTATTTTATGATATATTACATGATCAATTTAAGAAAAATGCATTGGATGATTTTTCCCCAAAGTGGTTGTCTTGGCCGAATGTGGAGGTACTTCCATTAAGTTGAATTTTTGCATGCACAAGTTCATTGGATGATTTGAGTGTGCTTAAATGTTTGTTATATGATGTATTACATATCAATTTTGAGAAAAATGTATTGGATATTTTTTCCCCAAAATTGATGCCTTGGCCGAATGTGTAGGTCATTTATTGATTTGGAATTTTTCATGCACAAGTTTATTAGATGACTTAAGCATGATTAAATGTATGATATTTGATGTAATACATGATCAATTTTGAGAAAAATGCATTGGATGATTTTTTCCCTAAAATTGATGCTTGACCGAAAATGGAGGTCTTTTCACTTTATTGAATTTTTGCTTTCAAGTTCATTAGATGACTTAAAATCAATATGGATATAGATTAGTGATTCAATTGGATTGAAAAACAAATCGAACCGCAAAAATCTCTCTTGGCCGAATACAACATGACATGTTAAGGACTTGATTTTTGTTCAAATAAATGTTAGACAAGTGTTTTGAACAATTGATGATTAATGAATTAAATTGGTGTTTTTGAAATATTTGGTTTAATGAATTAATCATGCAATTACACTTTAATCAATTGAATTTTAAAATTTGGAATATTAAAATTAATTAATGGGCTTTTATGTTTAATTGGGCCTTATGGGCTTGAAATTGATTTTATGGCACTTAAGGGTGATTCCTTATTTGGGCTTGGTAATTGGGTTTGACCCACATTGACCAAAGCCCAAGCCTTTATAAATCAATTGAAAGCCCATCGGACTTTAATTAAACACACATTGGATGTTAGTTGGGCTTGGAGACCCAATTTGATAAGATTTAGAATCTAATCTTTAAAAGCACATTAAAAGTGTAAACATTTAATTTGGAATTAAATAAATTGAATTAATATTGAATACGACTTAAATTGGATTTAACGGGTAGTTCGATATAATTCATGAATTCGTACCTTATGTACTTATTCTCAAACGAGTTGGACTCGCGCAAAATCAAACCGTTGATTGAACATTGGATGATCACTTAAACAAAGACTAATTAATTGGATTTATTGGTTGTATAGCATGTCTTGAATGAATATACATGTATGTGATGAATGAATAGTGTATAGCGGATGGATATTAGAAGGGAAAGGGTAATTTTAGAAATTATTGTAAATTTAGAATTTATAAATTGGACCTGCGTGTCCAGCTTATCTCTTTTATCTCTTTGTATTCTCTTCTCACCTAATTCCCCTCAATGTAATGAGGTTTCTCTTTTTGTATTATGTAATTGGGTAGAAGTAGAATATTGCTAGCGGGGAGTGGAAAGGGAGTGATTTGTTCTAGGAACAAGTTGTTTTATATATCCATCCGTATATCACTATTAATTTACTTTACGCACTTTATGATGTTTTAGAAGCATGCTTAAGGGTGTATGATGATGAGACCTAACAAAGATAATAAATTGGTTGCCAATTACGCAAAATCCCTCAATTTATATTAAGCAATTATCCTTCCATTGAATGATTCTTGTTCAAGATCCAAAATTGGCATTGGTTTGTTGGCCAAAGTCAAGACCTTTGTCAATTGAGGATGTACTTGAATCATGAGAGTTTTGTTCCACATCGGTGTCTTGTCCAAGTTGTGATTTGTTGGCCAAAGTCAAGATCACTTCTTGTCCAACGACATTGATTACGAAACTTTCCTTGTCAATGGGTCCGCTTAACCGGAATCATTAGGTTTGTTGTGCCAAAGCCAAGGCCTAGATGGTTCGGAGGATATGGTTAGGAAAATGTATTAGATACATTGGCATAAGTATATATACATATGTTTTGGACTTGGATGTCCACCTAACCGGATCTAGGAATTGGATGGGATCCAATTGATCTTTGAGATCTACCTAGTTAAATAGCATACAGCTTGTTGGCCAAAGTCAAGGTTGTGTGTTATTTAACGGGATCCTAGCCCACTAGGAAATAGGATTTCCCGAGTTCTCAACAGAGGGTTAGAGACTTGATAAAAATAGTGGGAGGCTAGTATTGAATTTGCAATTTCATTCAGATACTTAGCCTTACGCGTCTTTCAAAATTATTTCGTTTATTAATTAAAATTAGTTGGACTAATTCATTGTTATTTTTTTTATTGTTTGACTGTACCCATTTTATCGTTAACTAGATAGTTGGACTATCGTAGTTGAGATGGCAAGCAAGGTAAGTGTCCGAGACATCATCATGGGTGACAATGTCTTTAAGGGCACAAACTTCGCTGATTGGGAAATGAACCTGAGGATAGTCCTTGGGGCTGAGAGGATGCTGTACACTATACAAACACCTCTCCCGCCTAAGCCCACTGACCCACTTGAGCTGGAGTTATGGAAAACTCACAGCAGTGATTGTGACACAGCTCAGGCTATTATGTTAGCTTCGATGACTCAGCACTTTCGTCGCCAAAATAGGGACTTGGATCCTTATAATATGATGGCTAGACTGCGAGATCTCCACCGCTCCAATAAGCGGATGGAGAGGTATGAGTTGGTGAAGAAACTCTTCCGCGCCCGAATGACTGAAGGCGCATCAGTTGAGGCCCACGGGGCTCAAATGATCGCCGATATGATGAGTTGGCCAATATGGGAATAGTCTTGGAGGCTGAGCTGACCATAGATTGATCTTACAGTCACTTCCTGATACTTGGAAACAAATCATAATCAACTACAAGTTGATGGATACGGATGACACTCTTGGAGAGCTGTTATCCATCTTGAAGGAGTCTGAAAAAGAACTCCAAAAGGGGGCAAGCGCGAGGCGCACTTTGCATCGACCTCTCAGAGGCCAAAGGCTGGGCCAAAGCTACTGGAGGGGTGAGGAAGAAGAAACATAAGAAAAAGGTAAAGGCAAGTTGACAAAAGCTTCTGGGAAGCCAAGGGACAAGTCTCAAGATGTCTGCCTCAACTGCGGCAAGAAGGGTCACTGGAAACGTGACTGCCGAATGGGCAAGGGACACAAGGAGGATATCAAGGCAGGCAAGGCACTAGCCTCTGGTATGTTTGTTATTGAGATAAATATGACTACTTCTAGTTTTAAAAATTGGATTTTTGATTCTGGTTGTGCTGCTTATTTGTACTGATTTGCAGGATCTGCAGGATAGCAGGATGCTGGCTTCAGGGGAGATTGACCTACGAGTCGGAAACGGAACTCCAGTTGCTGTTTTGGCTGTAGGGACTTTTGTTTTGGAATTGCCCTCGGGGCATATGCTTAAACTTTTGAACTGTTATTATATACCTAGTTTGACTAGGAATATTATATCTGTATCTTGTTAACCCAGCATGGGTACACTTTTGTATTTAGAAACACTGGGTGTTATTTATATAAAAATGATGCAGAAATTTGCACTGCTGTTGCAAATAATGGCCTTTATATTTTGAATATAAATGAATCTCCTAAACATAAAAAACACAAACAAAAGGCTCAAATGAAGCTTACATGTGGCATTGTCGTCTAGGACACATCAACAAGACTCGCATATCCACACTTTCGAAGAGTGGGTACTTGGACAGATTTGATCTTAATTCATATGATGTCTGCGAATCTTGTCTTTTAGGCAAAATGCCTAAATCACCTTTTAGTGGTAAAGGTGAACGTGCCACAGAACTGTTAGCCCTCGTTCATAGTGATGTATGTGGGCCCATGTCTAGCCAGGCTAGAGGTGGATATCATTACTTCGTAACCTTTACGGATGATGCATCTCGTTATGGTTATGTGTATCTAATGAGACACAAGTCGGAAACTTTTGAGAAATTCAAAGAGTTTCGACACGAAGTAGAAAAACAAACAGGCAAGAGTATTAAGACATTGCGGTCGGACCGTGGTGGCGAATACTTAAGTTATGAGTTTCAAGATTACTTGAAAGAAATGGTATTCTTTCACAGTGGACTCCTCCTGGAACACCGCAATTAAACGGTGTGTCTGAACGGAGAAACCGTACCTTGTTAGACATGGTAAGGTCGATGATGAGTCGGACTGAGCTACCAATATCCTTCTGGGGATACGCATTACCAGTGCGTACTTATTTTGAATAAGGTTCCGTCAAAGTCTGTTGAACAGACTCCATATGAGAATGGACAGGAGGAAACCAGGTTTCTCTTTCCTGAAGATTTGGGGATGCTGGGCATATGTTAAACGTTTGGAAGGTACCAAACTAGAACCCAAATCAGATAAATGCCTTTTCGTGGGATATCCTAAGGAAACCAAAGGATATTACTTCTATCACCCACAAGAGAACAAAGTATTTGTTGCTCTACATGCATTTTCCTTGAGAAGGAATTCCTAGATGCAGTGGTAAGTGGGAGGAAAGTGGAGCTCGATGAAAATCGTAGTGATACTGTTCCTGGCAATGAATCAACGACGGAACATAAACAGACCATCCAGGATGAGTCTGTACCACAATCTTCATATACACAAGGACCGCGTAGGTCGGAGAGAGTCAGGACAGTACCTGAAGATATGGGTCCTGATCCTCATGTAGATATTAATCTTATTGAGGATAATGAACCGACTACGTATGAGGAAGCAATACAGAATATTGATTCCGCTTTATGGCAAGAAGCCATGAAGTCCGAGATGGATTCCATGTATGCCAACCAAGTTTGGACACTGGTTGATGCACCAGAAAGCGTAAAGCCTATTGGATGCAGATGGATCTTCAAGAAGAAGACCGACATGGATGGCAACGTGCAAACGTACAAAGCTAGGCTTGTAGCAAAGGGGTATCGTCAACAATATGGTATTGATTATGACGAAACTTTCTCACCCGTTGCCATGATTAAATCCATTCGGATAATGCTTGCAATAGCTGCATATTTCGATTACGAGATATGGCAGATAGACGTTAAAACCGCTTTCCTTAACGGAAACCTTTTGGAGGATGTTTATATGCAACAACCTGACGGTTTTATCGTACCTAGACTTGCAAACAAGGTTTGTAAGTTAAATCGATCCATTTATGGATTGAAGCAAGCATCACGGTCATGGAATCAGCGTTTTGATGAGATCATAAAAGAATATGATTTCGTACAAACGATGATGACCCTTGTGTATACAAGAAGGTTAGTGGGAGAGCACTGACTTTTATTCCTTTATGTCGACGACGTATTGCTTATAGGCAATGACATTCCCATGCTAACGTCGGTGAAAGCTTGGCTTTCATTAAAATTCTCCATGAAAGATCTGGGAGAAGCAGCCTTTATTCTGGGAATAAAGATCTACCGAGATAGATCTAGAAAGCTGCTTGGACTCTCCCAGAGTACATATATTGACAAAGTGTTGAAGCGATTCAACATGGATCAATCCAAAGGGGATTGATGCCAATGTCACGTGGTATCCTTCTGTCTAAGGACATGTGTCCTAAGACTAAAGAAGAGAGAGATAACATGAGTCGGATACCGTTCGCCTCGGCAGTCGGATCGATCATGTATGCCATGATATGTACGCGACCTGATGTGTCATATGCTTTGAGCATGTGCAGTCGCTATCAGGCCGATCCAGGTGAAGGTCACTGGATGGCTGTTAAGAATATCCTTAAGTATCTTAGACGAACTAAGGATGCTTTCTTAATTTATGGAGGTGGAGAACTTGAGGTGTCTGGGTACACCGATGCAAGTTTCCAAACCGACAAGGACGACTTCAAGTCGCAATCGGGGTACATTTTTTGTTTGAATAACGGAGCAGTGAGCTGGAAATCTTCCAAGCAAGATACTGTTGCCGATTCAACAACTGAAGCGGAGTATATTGCTGCATCGGAAGCAGCAAAGGAGGCAGTTTGGATCCGAAAATTCCTAATCGGATTAGGAGTAGTTCCGTTAGCTGCTGAGCCCGTGCCATTGTATTGTGACAATAACGGGGCTATAGCACAAGCTAAGGAACCAAGGTCTCATCAACGATCCAAGCATGTTCTTCGGCGTTACCATCTGATTCGGGAGATTATACATCGTGGCGATGTAAAGTCGAGAAGGTCGCATCAGATGACAACATTGCAGATCCGCTGACGAAGGCTGTTCTTCAGCAAGTGTTTGAACGACATATCAATAGTTCAGGTATTAGATGCTGCTGAGTGACTGGCTATAGGCCAAGTGGGAGATTGTTAGACATTATGACCCATAGCGTCACTGTTTTGTAAATGATATTGTATTATTGTACAAAATTAACTATGTGATAATGAAATTGCCTTTTGCCGTTTTGTAAATTATTTACTTTGATATATTAATGGCAAAAGTCCGTATGATTAGTTCCGTATTGAGATGATATGAGACAGTATCAATATAAAAGGTTTAATCATTAATATCCCTAGTCGGAGTATTATCGAGATCGGACATCGATAATGCGGAATAGACTAGTATTGCACTTGTGCGAGTTGTGATGGCACAACGGCATAGTTCTCATATATTTAAGTATTGGATACTTATGCAAGTGCGATAGGAGGTTGTGTTTTACCGATGGTACGAAAACAGCTTCGCTCTGGATAGACCCCGCGGAATCCCATTGGTAGTATGTCTGCGTGTCTATGGGAGGCCGCATCAGGGTAGGTGTATATGGTCTTAACCTGAGACTTGCATCGCTAGTACTTGCGACAATCGGTAAACTTTGGTTTTGGTGGTTCGGGCTTTAACCGGTTCTGTGTACGCCTCTTCTGGGTTTATCGAGAATCGTAGTGTACTGGATGTGATGTCAAGATGGAAGTATCACTTCAGACATATGGAGATGATGATCACGCAGGAAACAGAACTAGTACTCTATAAAAGGTTGCAACCGTCGGGACAATATGACCAGGTCAGGATTGTCCGATTTAAAGAGACTAGTTGTTTGATATCCGATATATGTTTCGTACGGGGCAGACACATTTCCAGCCCCAGGCCTAACATGTGATCGTCCGATACTGGATCGATATACGCGATACTGCGGTATACTACGCTTGATAAGATCTAATATTCCAGTAAGAATATTTCTGGAGAATTGGGTAGGCATGGCGCTTTGCTAGAAGCCAACCTTGTCTTGTAAATCGGTAAAAACGTAGTACGAGGTACGTACGTGTTTGGATTATCCAACGACCGTATTTACTGCCAACATATCCGGAGATCTCTTGGTCGCTTCCTGAAGATTCACCTATGATGTTTGATTCGAACTTTATTAATCTTGGATTAATTACGGAGAAACTTTATCTTGATAAATGCCTTATTAGGAGAAAGAGAGATCGATTAATTTGGAATTAATCGATAAAATAATATATTCGATATATTATTAAACGAAATTAGATTTCGACGCGGAATTAAAATCGGATTTTAATTCGGGCAAACGAATTAATTTAGAATTAATTCATTAGCGAACTGAATAGTAATTCCGCAAGGCGTAATTATTTAATTCACGTTGCGACGGAAATTCGTTAATTCGGAATTAGCGAAACCGAGCCCGAAAGTGTTTGCGGACACATTCGTATTTTGAATCGAGTGGTATCCACAAATCGCATCGCGATATCTCATTACTTGATACGAATAGATGATGGATGTATCTAGTCACCTTAAGGGATGATACATTGTCTCTATCTCAAAGTATGGTAATGATGGTAAATGATGAATTTTATTTTGGAGGGAAAACCTTTCACGGGTTTTTGAAGGGTTTTGGATTAAAAAATTCATTTTTGGTATTTGATATCATCTTTTTTATTTTTCATTTGGTCTCACACGTTTTTTGAATATATTGAGAACAAAAAATAAAAGATATAACACTCCTCTCCTCTCCTTCTTCTTCACGCAAGCCGTGAGCTTCATCCATGGCAGAAAATTGTTTTCTCCATTTTTGCTAGCACAACAAGGGATCAAAGGAGGTGATAGGGAAACGCATTTGGAGCTTGGAGTACTAGAAGATTTGAGGCTTCTCACACTGTTGTTCTTGGCCGAAAACAGCCCCAAGATTTGCAACTTCTATCATTCTTGTTCTTGGCCGCATATCACCCACCTTGGAGGCTCAAGGATCCTCTTCACCATTTTCGTCACAAAGCTTTGTAAGTATGTTTCCGCCGCCATCCTTCAAGCTTTGCATGTATGTTATTTGTATTTCTATGGCTTAATCTTTCTTTGGGACTAATAAGAACAACACAAGAGTGCTAGCACCATGGGTTATATTTTGGTGATAGGGAAACGAATTTGTGAGCTTGGAAAGCTTGAAGCTTTGACTTTCCATGGAGTCATCAATGGCCGAATTTGAAGGCATCAAACAGCCCCAACCGAGCAATCAACATGCTCACTCATGGAGTCCAAACCGAGCTTGGAGGGAGGCAAAAACGCAACTTGTTCTTCCTAGCATCAAACCCATCAATTGAGTATGAATTCGCCTTACTCCTTTTGTAATTCACTCTCGTTTTTATGCATGTTTGTTGATCTTGGGACTGGATTGAAACCCTACAATAAGGCTGACACGCAGGTCCAATTAATAAATCAATTTATTACATTTCCAAAATTGTCCCCACCCGACTAATATCTCCGATATACATTATTCATTGCTCGCACCATTATTCATACAACATGTTTTATCAATCATCTAATCCAATTATTAATCTGATAATTAGTGATCATCCAATGTTCAAACAACGATTTGATTTTTTTGCTCGATCAAACTCGTTTTGCGAATATTACTCAAAGTACGAATTCTTGAATTAAATTAAACTACAAAATTTAAATCCAATTTAATACGCATAATTCTAATTCACTATTTATTCCAAATTAAATATCCACACTTTATTAATAAACCTTTACGACTAAATTCCAAATTTAATCGTTATGGGTCTCAAAGCCGATTAATATCCAATATTAATTTAATTAAAGTCTAATGGACTTTTATTAATTTCTAAGGCGTGGACTTTTGGTAACTCGAGTCAAACCGAATAACCAAAATCCAATCCGGGAGTTAACCCATAAGCCTAGAATCAATCTTTGGCCCATTAGGCCCAATTAAACTTAAAGGTCCAATAGTCGCATTTGGGCTTATGGATGCGGTTTTGGGCCCAATTGGATCCAACCAATTTTGCCTAAAACCTAACTTTGTACAACAAGTCCAATAAGCCCAATTACAACAATTCAAGCTCAATTTCCAAAATTAGCTCAATTAATTAAATTACACAAATCCAATTTCGCATTTAATTACCTAAAGTATATATCATGATTAATCACCCAAATTAACATTTCTAAAACATCAATTCATACATTAATCATGCTCATTTCATCATCACATGTCCAACACATTTTGATTAAAATCACACCTATACATAATGCTTCTTTAAGTCTCGGCCAAGGGGATACCATTGTTGAGTTCTAATATAGGTCCCCAAGATCAACAAATCAAGCAAGAAAACGCATGAATACACAACATAGGAGGTGCGGAATATACTCACAATGGTCGTTTTTTGATGCGAAGAAGAACACAACCCATTTTGCTCCTGTGTGAGTTCGTTTTGGCCTCTTGGACTGCTATCATGCTCGGTTTTTGGGTCATCTTCCTCCTTGAATTCGGCCATGAATGTCCTCCATTAAAGCTCCAAGCTTTGAGATTCCAAGCTCACAAATTCGTTTCCCTATCACCATAATATAACCCAAGGTGTGTGCTAGCACTCTTCATCTTCCTTGCTTCCCTTTAAATTCGGTCCAACCAGAAACTTTTGAAGCAAATCGGCTTGAAGCCGTGAAGGAGAGGGAGAAGAAAAAGAGAGGGAAAAGGTTTCACGAAAAACCGTGAATTGAGAGAAAAAAAGGTAAATGGGTTTTTACTTATATATTTATTTTATTTTCCAAAAATAAAATCAAATACAAAAGCATTTACATTTACCAAAACAAAAGTCAAAAAGCAAAAGAGCATTAAAGCTTTTCAAACTACCACATCAATCACTCAAATCAAATGACAACTTGTCACATCACTCAATGTGACATTTGATTTGACGCTTGATGTGACTAGCGATTTGACGCTTGAATTAACTTGCGTGCCGCACTCGAATTCGAAATGCGAATGCGCTCGCAAATAATCCTGGGCTCGGGTTCGCTATTCCAAATTAACAAATTTTCCGTCACGTAGTAATTAAATGATTACGCCTAGCGAAATCACTATTCACGTCGCTAACGAATTAATTCTAAATTAACTCGTTCGCCCGAATTAAAATCTAATTTCATTCCGCGTCGAAATCCAATTTCCTTTAATATATCAAATATATTAATTAATTGATTAATTCCAAACTAATCGTTCTCTCTCTTTAAATGATATTTTATCCCAGATAAAATATCTCCGTAATTAATCCCAGATTAATTTTCTCTCTCATCTGATTAATCCCAGATTAATTAAAAGTGCGAGTCATACGTCATCGGTGAATCTTGGGAAGCGACCCATGAGATCCCCGGATAAGTTGGCAGTAAATACGGTCGTCGGAGTATCCGAATCACGTACGTACCAAGTACTACGTTCTACTATCTAACGATTTACGAGACAAGGTCGACTCCTAGCAAAGCACCAAGTCTTCCCAATTCTCCGGACATATTCTTATAAGAATATTAAGATTTGTATCAAGCGTAGTATACCATTGTATTGTGTGTATCGGCCCAGTATCGGATAGTCACGTGCTAGGGGGGGCTGGGGCTGGATAAGTGTCTACCCCGTCCGAAGCACATATCGGATATTTGGTAACAAAGTCTCTATAATCGGATATTCATGACCTGGTCACAATATCCCGATTGGTTGCGCAACACTCAAGAGCACTAGTACCGTATCCTGCGTGACATCATCTCCACTATGACTGAAGTGATACTTCCGTCTTGACATCACCCCAATACACTACGACTCTCTGATAAACCCAGAAGTGGTGTACGCAGAACCGGTTAAAGCCCTGTACCACCAA
>SKCR01004445.1:0-26427 GCA_019454045.1 Zanthoxylum bungeanum | reverse complement strand
TAGCCTAAAGTAGACTCAAATAAGCTTTCCGGAAATATGTGTTCTCTAATTTTGATACAGTCAGATTGTCTGATTTTATCAAAGCATAGAGAATACATTGTGATAGTAGGGTCAGTGGGAGCGTACAAATTTCTTTCTAGTATTATATATCCTAACGACATTATCATTATTAATGTAATAATGAGATTTTTTTAAGGTAAATGTATTACATAAGTCTTCTTTTCTCCGTGCAAGCAGTGAGAGTAGTCTCTGATATATTTTATATAAAGTTTTATATATGATATAAAACAAGAGACTTGTGAGATACTTCCATTAGTCGTGCATTAGATATGATCTAATAAAGGACACAATAAGACTATTTGTATGACAGTTAGTATAACTGTTTGACATTTAGTGTGTCTCTTGTATATAGTATTTATATTTCATAAAGGATGATTCCTTAGTCGAAAGAGGAATTGATTAGAATGTCTAATCAATCTTATGCATTATAGGATGATGGCATAATGAATACTATATTATGTACGATTAAAGATATCAATTTAATTGTAATTGTTACGAGTTATTTTGATATGTTGTAGACCATAGGATGTGTCTTGAACATATTTTGAGATATTAAGAACAAGTTTCTTATTCATGGAGAATATAATCCGCAACCAATATGGCCAGATTAGTTTTGAGTCTAATTATGACGTTAGATGGTCTACGTTATATAAAGTTAGAAAAGATGCAGTGGGAGTGTCATTGTTGATTCTACTGAATCCGTAGAATTAGTTGTAACTTATGAAGTATTGACTTATGAATTTGCATAGTGACCTTATAGATTATAAGTTTGATATTAGTATTGTGTTTGCGGTTGTCTACATAGTATTTTATATTTGATCCCTAAATACATAGACAACTTAATAGTTGTAGCACAATATTGATGTCGCATCTGAGTCATATTGATGTATAACTTAGGTATACAATATATGAATGATGTTGGCTAAAGGAAACGATTGGGTTTGTTGGACAGACTCAATATGTTATAGCGGACCTGCTTCTTGTTGCCTACCTCTTGAGGGCAATGAGTATGTGATACACATTGAGATGTATATGATACCATGGATTGGTACTAAAGAAAGTGGGAGAAATTGTTAGGGTTGGTGCTCAGAGTGCCAATCCGGATCGTATTTATGTTCTATTCATAAATACGAAAATTTATTTTTCCATAATATTACTTATTTAATGGTAGCACCTCTTGTCTTTTTATACATATTCGATCTAATTACGATTAGATTGAAACTAAATTTGATTTAGTGATACATGTATATTAGACAAAGACCTTAGGATTTCAAATGTAGTATGCAGTTACAACGTAGTTTGTAATTGATATTGGGAAGCGTCACTATAAGTTGTATATCCTTAAATAAAGTTTCTGGTCAAGATTTACTAACACAGATCGGTAGTAAAATCCGCTGAGACCAGTACATGTCGTATATAGTACTTAGTCCGATGGTTATCCTAATGAACCATGAGTCTCGGGAGACTCGTATAGACATGTAGGTGTTTATTTGATAAACACTGAATGACTCACAGAAGATTTCCTAATAGATGGTACACCAACGTCAATAGGAATCTTCTCAAGTTGAGCGAGCATAATGGTCCTTCGACTTGAGATACCACAGTGGATATATGAGTTATCCTCCACACTTTGATGGCAGTCACGTCACCAATCTATTTAGATCAGACCTCCATATGTTCTTTGGGTGTGGATTGATGCTCATGATATCCAGTGTGTATCAAGATAGAATCTGTCAGTCCTGTGTACATGGCATCGGTATCCTACACGTGTTTGTGATCTAGTAAATCCATGGCTGTGGTATAACTTCGGAAGCAAGTTCCGAGTGTTATTTAGAGATCGTAAATTTGAAAGTCAACTATATTAACCATAATGATTTGACGTTCTTATCTATATCCCATGTATAATATAGATAGCCTGTGACGAAGGGATTATACGTATGCAATGACCTCGACTTGCATAGTTTAGCGAGATTATCTGTGGTCGTCATAATTCATGAGTGAGTGAATTATGGACACGAAATCAGATTCTGTGACAAATAAACCTAAACTTAGAGAGTCCCACAATATGAAGTGTACTCGTTGAGCATTTAGGAAACGCTTTGTGAATAATACAGATTATTCATAATACTTCATCGGATTAAATGAGTTAATTCGAATCATTTAAACGAAAACACATGCTTTCGGGAATTTTGGTCAATTAATAATAAATATGTATTCGTATTTGATACAAAATTTGATTTGATACATATTAATTAATTGTCAAATGAGACTTTGACACATGTCATTAATATATGTATTTGTTATTTAATGTAAATAAAAATACATATATAATAATAATTATAATAATTATTTATTTAAATATTTGAATAATTAAATGATATACGTTTTCCATAATTATTATGAAAAATGTTTGATTATTATTGGTTACAAATGGCACGATTTTATTAAGCTTTAAGTGTGCAAATTTGATTTGTCAAATTAAAGCTTATTATATTTAATAAGATTAAATTGGAAAAATGACCATTTTACCCCTAGAAAGTCGGTTAGCATTCTTCATAATTCAATCTTTCATGGCCGAAACTTCAAAATAAAAAGGCTCTCAAATTTGTTTGATGAAACAAAAGAAGAAAGTGAAGAAAATCAAGAGAAGCTTAAGGAAACAAGGAGAATTAAAGGTAATTCTTTATATCCTTAAGATTGGAAAGCATGTTTCTTGTTCTTGATTTACTAGAATGGTTCTAGGGTTTACTTACTTCTTAGAAATTGAGGCTTTTTGATTTGGAGGATGGAATTGAAGGCTTGGTGCATGTGTGAAGTTGATTTGAATGATATTATTGTAATATTTGTTCAATTTGATCATTTGAGGATGTGTTGCCATTCTAGAGTGTTATGACCACTCTTGTAATGCCTAGAATTGTTCTTGGGTGCTTCATTGGTGGTGGCTTGGATTGGTGTGGTATTAATATGATTAATATTGAGAAAGTTGGATTAAAGCATGAAAAATTGATAATTTTTGTTCCAAAATCAGATCTGGAAAAAATGGGTTTATTGTGATGAAAATTATGTCGTATTAATGTATTGGATGTGTTTTGGGTGTTGGAACAATTGCCGAAAATTGTTTCGGAGTTGAAATATCGAAAAAAAACGGTGTTACAGGGTGGTGACTTTTGAGCCAACAGGGTGACGACTGCCTAAACAGTGAATTAGTCACTGTTCGGGCAGCCCATGAACTGCCCTAATACTGTTGGGGCTGACTTGGACAGTCCCTATGTGCATTGGGTAGTCAGTTTGGTCAAAAACGCGTTTTATGTCATTTTGTGAAAAAATATTTTCGTAAAAGTTTCGCGATGTTTCTTAAATATTTATGTCGCTATTTGATATCGAATAAATGTGTTTAGGTGAAATATGAATAAATTATTCATATTAGATATTGAATAATTTATTCGGTAATTTAAAATTTTTAAAATTATGATTTCACTCGAACCGCGAGCTTCCGCTGCGCCCGCGTCAAAACCCCAACACATGACATCTAATGTCTCACCATTGCCAACTCTAAGCTGGATATTCTCTTTATTCAGTCTTCTTTTAACCTTCATGACCTGCAAGAAGTTTTAAATGTGAGTAAGATTGTCGGTGTCTAACACTCATTCACTATTTGCATCTAAGGCTAATGAGATGTCAATAATAGGAAAAATATATAACTTACTTGAGAGTCATGCCTTTCCTTCAGTTCTGGACATTCCTTCTTCTAGTGTCAAGACTTCTTGTAGTGCCGATATTCATCATGAGCTAGATGTGGTCTTGAAATTTTGCGTTTCTTGAAGTTTTTCTTTGAATCTTCTTATTTCCTATTTTGATTTTCTTAGACTTCTTATAAGTCTTTAAAGAGCTTGCTCCACCATGGAGGTCAAGTCATACTCCACCGTGCGTAACATGTTATGAAGTTCTTCATAGCTAGCTTGCATCGAATGCATATGGAAGTTTAACACAAAGCCAGCGTAAGTACCAGACAAAGAAGACATAATCAAATTACAGCCTAGCTGTTCATCAATCACAATGCCCTGTCGTTCCAAATATCGGATCTGATCGATCATGTTCCAAACATGAATGCTGACAGCTCCTCTATCCTTAAGTGTAACATGGAATAATTCCTTAGAGCTCCGATATATCTCGATTTCTTGAGTGTTCTCATAATGCTCCAAGCATCTGGTACCTATATATACTTTATGAGCAAATATGGAACCATCGATCCTAAAATGTAGGATTTCACCTTAAGGTTATCATCCTTCCATTTTTCAAAAGTTTCTCGCTCTTCAGGAGTGGAGTCAAGATCGATTTCAATAGGCAGTGGATTGATAGTTACATAGGTCAACTTTTCAAACTCCAAGATAAGGCAGATGTTCATTTCTCATTCGAAATAGTTCCCGGCTCCATTCAGTTTATTGGAATCCAAGAGTCGAGTTAATGGATTTGCGACATCCATCTACAAGATAACAATTAAACACTAGCAGAATATTTTTCATTTCAAAATAAAAACACTAATTGATTATGGAATCTTAAATCAATTAGTGCATTCTCACTACTTTACGTAATTCCGTAATCTCCCTTAACGGAAAAATAGAAATTTGACTATCAAAATTTCATAGCGGGAAGTGGATCCCATGACATTTACTCCAACCTCACACTATCGACGGTCTTGGCCTTCATAAACTCATTAGATAGACCTCCAAGATCAATCACATTCATATGACTCCTAGTTTGGTCTCGAACCATTTCTTATCCTCACAATAATGACGGTAATGGATTAAGACGTATTCCAGGTGTATACTTGTCAATGTGCACTAATGAGCTTCATATGTACACCCTCACAACAATGATGGTATTGGGTGACTGTGTTAACTCATCACGCTACATCTAATGTTTTACCAGAGCAATCTCAGTTCCGACCACTTATACCATCACAATAATGACGGTATTAGGCAAAAGTAATAAGAACTCATTCATATCTGTATTGACAAGACAGACCATCCAATAATGCTCCAACATTACTAATAATATTACTTAAATAAATTAATCATATAATCACGAGAGATTTACGACAATCAAGTCACCAATATACTTGGGTCAAAATTAAAATTTTAATTTAAAACATGCAATGCATATCCAATATGACTTATGCATAATTAAATTAAAACTACTGTAGCATATATTCAAAACACATGTGTTGTGTGGTAAAGACCAGCACTGATACCATTCTGTTGGGGCGGATGTGGAACCCCTAGGGTCGGATTGGAGCTCCTAACCCATGGATATCTAGTATGGGTGTATTTTAAAATATTTTATGTAAAATTACATTCTGTTTCGAGTCCGTAGAATAAAATGGGGACCAAAACGGAGTCCGTAAACTCTGGAACAGAGAAAATGAAGTTTAAGTATTCTTCAGCCCTACGCGTCGTGAAGCGGAGGCTTGGGCATCGAGATGCCTCAAACTGTGAGAGCTTAACGTCTCGACGTCGCAACGCGAAATGGTACGAGTCGTGACACTCCTAGGTCTGATGCTCGATGTCGCGATACTGGAAGGTCAAAGTCGCGACGCTGCCCTGTGTAAAATGTTGGTAGAGAGAATTTTAACATTCAAACCAATTCTAAACACTTTCAATTTTCTCATAATATTTCAATAAACCTAAAATTTAGTTTTAGTATCAAAATCATCATCAACACATGTTATACAACTAACATAAATGTATTCTAAATATATAGCATTTGTTATAAATCAAAACACAAACCAAAATAGAATCTCACAATGAAATGACTCATGAATAATTCTAGGTCACTCAAATGTGGTCAAGTGATTCTAAAATAGTAGCCATAGCTCTAAGCTTTAATCTAGAGTTTCAAACTCTTATTAATTTTTCCATGTCTAACATGAACATCTTTGACTTAATTACAAGCATATTGTGTTTATACTTCCAAAGCTTCATAATACAATTTATTAGCCTAATTTCAACTTTAAGCTATGTTATTATGCATACAATACATAATTCATCATTATATGTCTCACTAATGAAAACTCACTAATGAAGAACATAACTTATGAGAATATCAAACTTACCTAGCAAGCTTGCTACAAAGATCCAATCCCATTCTCCTTTGTTGAAATGGCTGGAGAACTTCCAAGGTTTAGCAAGCTTGACTCCAAGATCCAACCTTGATTCCAATGCTAGCAAGCTTCACTCCAAGATCCAATCTTGATTTCTCCTTGTTGAAATGTTATAGAGATCTTCCAAAGTTTTTCTAAACATTTTTCTAACTTAGGCTAATTTCTCTAACACTTGCTTGTTTTAGCTTTCTTAAGCTTGATTAAAATATTTGCTCAAACTTTCTATTTATAGCAAAACTTAGGCAATTTTTAATTAATAAAAGTTTTAATCAAATTTTATGTAGGCTTAATCTAATTTTTCCAAATATGTATAATTAGGTGTGATTAATCACCTTTATCTATCATTTTGATTTAATCCAATTAAATCAAGACAAAGTTTAATTAATGGATTAGTTACATGTCTACCACTTTGATTTAATCCAATTAAATCAAGCCAAATACATCTATAATTACATATTTGCAATTACTAAAATATCCTCAAATAGTAGAGATATTTATGAAATTATGACAAAGCCCTTGTGTAATTTTGGATTAATCCAATTAGGTCAAAGTAAATGATCAATGTTATCCAATAACACTCAATTATCTTAGTTGATAATTATAATATCGAATATTATTCATTATAAAAAATTATTGGCTACTCAAGTGCTCAATGAGTACACTTCATATTATGAGACTCTCTAAGTCCAGACACATTCGTCATATAAACCTAGCTATTACGTACGCAATTCGGCAACTTCTGAATTCGCGAAGAATACGAACGACCTTTCTGAACTATACAAGTCAAGGTCATCACATATGTTTAACAATCCCTTCATCGTAGGCTATCCGAGTTGTGCTTAGGAAACATAGAATACACCGTCAAGTTTCTGAGGCGCACATTTCATGTCAACATGTCCATGATTCTGCATAACTAATGTGATCCACCCTAGGTAATCATCTTTGGAAAAAGTCTTCAAGAATCGTCAAAGGATCACACATGCTACTCGACTCGAGGAGATTCCATTTGATGGTGGTGTGTACTTTTAACAATTAGAAATCACATGTGAGTCATTCAGTATCCGCTTCCAACGAATACCCACAAGTTTATACGAGCTTCCAAAGCTCATGGTACATCAGGTTAAACCATTGGAACTCCAATTTCAATATACGACATGTGATAGTCTTCTAGGTTATAGGAAGTAGACCGTATTCCAAAACCAACAATTATGAACATTTGCTTTAAGAATAATTTATAATAGTAATATTATCCCAATATCGGACCACCCAGTATCCAGTATTACTACATGACTATTATAAGGTCGATGTTATTCTTAGCATATTTATACATCAATCTAATATGTATAATGACATTACTATTAATAGAGTACGAAATGAAAATGTAGTTATTTTATTAATAAATAATAAAATGTATAATACATTATTCAGATTGGCGCTCCAAGCACCAACTCCAACAATTGCCGTGAGATAGAGAGAGATGAAAGAAAAATCTTGCTTGCTTTTTCAAACACAAATCCAAGCTCAAAATACTTTTATAACATCCCAAATTCGGGAGATGCTACCGATAAGGAATAAGCCGTAATATTCCCCTGAGCCTCTAACTTTCTAATTATGAACAACATTGATACTCTTTTCTTAAATATAATCTAATATATGGGACCATTGCCCAAATCCATAACATAAAATGTATAACAGTACACAGATAAATGAACATCAACATCAATTATCTTGACAACTCTATACACAATTCTTATATACAACTTTACTATACAGATATCTGGAACTAGACTTTACTTAACTTGACTGAACCCTATCTCTGACTTGACGTGGTGGATCAAACACCCTAGTGATTGTCATCAGTATCCATCCTCCCGAGCTCATCCTCTGAGTAAACCTAGAAAACAAAAAATCTGGGAGTGAGGGGTTAGATCGTTTAAATGACCTAAGTGAGTGGACATGTTAAGTTTGAAACTGAAATATTTAATTGAAATCTCATAGTTCTGGAGTTGAAAATCACCTTAAGAACCTGATTCTTCTTAAAACACGTTCTCAGTTTAAAAATCTCTGAATCCTTTCTGAAAAACAGAGCTTTCTTGAAAATTCTTTTATAACTCTTGTCTATTTCGAAAATCATGTCTCTAGAAAACTTGTCTCGGAAAATTCATTTCTGAAAAGTCTTTTTTCTGAAAATATTTTTCCGTAAATTCGTCTCTGAAAACTATTACTGAAATATCTGTCTCTGAAAAACCAGACGCATGGGGACATTACGTATCGCCATCCCCTAATACGTGCCATTACATGTCCTTGAAACTAGGGTCTAGGGGCGTTACTTATTGCCGTCCCCTTAGCCCTGAAATCCGGTGGTCTTGGGGCGTTATGATCGTCGTCCCCCAAGCCACAAATCTAGAGCTGGGGTGCAGATCTATGCTACCCTCTAGACTTTGTATCTAGGATCTAGGGGCATCTGGCATCCCTAATCCTGAACTGTGTGTGTACACAATATCTAAATTCGTCAATTCCATATCTGAGACAAGTTACATACTGAAGTGGGTTTTTCCCCCATGCCTCTGAAAATCAATTCCATATCATACTTTAAAACAATGATTTCTAAAAGCATTTCATTATAAAATAACTGAAAATAAATTGGCTAACGCCCTAAGTTCTCAAAAGTAAGTCTTAACTCAAAATAAATTAGTAAATATCAGTTTTAGAAAAGGGTTCCACCCACTGTTTTGAAATCTGGCTGACATTACTAAACTTCAGCGTATGAGATTGCGATTCCTGCAATGATCTATAATTCGTAACTTAATCATAACACAAGTCGCAAAATATGCTTTGAAACTATTTTCACTATATGACATATTATGCTTGTGGCATGACAAATTATATGTAAAAGAGTCGATACGAGAACCTAAGGATCTCCATAACATCCTGAGTTGGAATTGAAAATGTTGAATTGATTCCAGAAATTTGGCCTTGCGTCAGGACGCAGGGCCTTTGGCGTCGAGACGCTCACTAATTCAGAATTGAGGCAGAGCCTCTATTTGCCCCACATCGCGACACGACGTCCTTAGCGTCCCAATGTCCCCATATGCAAACTCGAGGCAGAGAGCCTCTGATCATCACACATCGCAATGCCGAAAGCATAGCGTCGCAATGCTAGCCCAAATCCAGGGCTTATCTACCCCCTTCAATGACATAGCCCCAAGGCAACCCAACTCCATCACTCCAACACTATCATATAAGTAATTCTCTAAACCTCAACATTAGTTAAAACTCATCTTATTGTAGGCACTGTATTTTTACATGTAAGTCCCTATGATGAGTCTCATTTAGAGGCACTACCTTTTAAGTCGCGGAAGTCGCGGGAAACGGACGTCGGAAGGGAAGAGTCAAGAATTGACACATTGTTGGAATTAATTCATTTGTTTATGCTTCAGGTTTGCTTGTTGGACTTCCGTTTTAAAGCACTTTAGCCAAAAACCCCCGCACGCCCACACCAAGCCCATTCACGGCCAAGCCCACTTGAAACACATCCAATTAATAAAATGCATATTTAACACATGGGGAATCAAATAAAATCTAAAAATCATATACCAAATTAAAATAAATATCCAATAAAATCATGCCTAATTAAAATCAATCAAGTATATTATATTCCTAACTAAACAAATGTCATGCCTAAACAAAACAAATTAAATATATCATATTCCTAATCTAGCCAAGACATGTCCCCCAATCAAATATTAGACTTTCCTTGTAAGACACTAATTGATTCCTTCCTTTTCAAACAAGGAGAAGCCCTAGCCTTTGTCTATAAAAGAAACCAAATTCCAACACTTCCCCCCTCTCTCTTAGACGGCTAACACACAAACACAAAGAATGAAACCCTAAAGCTCTCGGTCCCTGAAGCCTTTCTCTCATCTCTTTCCCACAAATAAAAGAATAAACCCTAAAGAACCTCTCGGCCACTCTCTCTATCTCTCCCCTCACGACAAACTCTAAACCTAACAAACCACGCAATGCCTCACAAACAACTCCACAGCTTCACGCCTCTAACATCACAAGCCATTCACGTAAGCCCTCACATTGCTACTTACGCCACTGCACTCAACCACAAGCCAACGCCCCTTTAACACATAAACCACCCACTGCCTCACGGTAAGACCCTTCTTCACGCATTCACAAATTTGCCTTCACGTAGCCTGCTCCACACGTAGCAGCCTTGCGTTCTTCACGCCACTGACCTAGCACAATCAGCGCACTAGCCTCCCTCCACTCGTCACAGCCTGCCATTACCCACTCGGCCAATTCACTTCACAGCCCTCACGCTCAAGTACCCTCACCAAGCAGATCACCCCTCCACGCACATCACACTGCCACGCATCCAAGAGCCTTCACGCCATCCACTAAAACACAAACCACGTGAACTATACTAAAGCTTCACCAACAGCCCCTTATATCACCGAAACAGCCCCCAAACTACACCACAATACCACCGAAAATAGTCCCTAACAACAGCCCCAAACCGCATAAACAGCAGCCAAAAACCCATAAAAACAGCAGCCCTCTTAACCGCAAAACAATGGCCTTATACAGCAAAAACAGTGACTGAAAAATAGCAGCAAAAACAGCAGTGAAATGTTGGAAAACAGCAGCCTGAGCAGTGAAAACAGCGAGGAAAGACGCAAACCAGTGAACCAGAAAAGTTACGGAGCGTTAGCCCTTCCGATCACTGTGTAACGCGAGTCCGAGAGTCGACATAAAAGGTTAGACCTGAGGGCACTTTTTACATCTATTTTTATTGTTTATTATTTGCATGAGTATTGTGGAATGATGTGTGTTGTGGCCCTTGAATAAAATGGAAAATGTGTCGCCTCTTATGGTATATAGGATGGAAACCCAGACATAAATTCCATAGCTGAATCCGAATGGACGGTAGTACGGTCTGTACTTGGGATACAACTCCACGTACCACTTGAGTAAACGGCGCATATTTTGTTTTATGTTATCTTGATTCATTTACTATCCGCTATTTAATTTCTGCATGTTATTTGTTTGTGTAATGATGAGATAAAGCGCATGGGCTTAGTAAGTTGGATTAAAGGTCTTCCATTTCAAGGGGTTAAAATCCTTTACCACGATGCTTTGCTGTGCCGGATGATGTATATTCGGTTGAATGTAAGATGTGTTCAAACGGGTATATAAAGTCCGATATTGTTGTCTTTATTTTTTATATGCATTATGTTATTAGCGCATGGGCTTAGTAAGTTGGATTAAAGGTCCTCCATGTCGATGGGTTAAAATCCTTTACCATTATGCTTTGCCGCACCGGACAAAGTGCATTCGATTGAATGTGAGATACGTTCAATCGGACATTTGAAGTCCTATATAGATATGGGCATATGTCGCATCTCTTTTCGTTCACTTCCATTATTTATCTTTCAAATCGCATCATGGCACGTTTATTTTGATGTACAATTGGCTCTTTGGTTATTTCTTTGCATTATATACATAATTGTTTATCTTTATTACGTATGATTGTGCAACTGCCATTTGTTTGCATTTCTGTGTCCATGAATGTAATGTGCTTATGACATTGTATGCTTGCCGTATTTCAATTTATCTTTATGCATGCAAATTTGGACATAGATTATATGCAAATAGGTTGTATGCAAATATGAAAATGTGTTACATGTGAACTTAGATGAACTTTTGATTTATGCGTGCGAACTTAGAAATAGAATACCCTTAGGAATATATGTTGATAGAATCGATTAAATTATTGCACAAATCATTTTATTACAAGTGGCATAAGTAAGGGACCATTCCGAACCCAACGGTTTGAGGTCTTCCCTTGCGAGGGGTGAGTGCGGCCTTAAATCATTTTCCCGATTCACACTGGGTGGCGACTCTTTTATTCTCCGGTTTAGTCCCCCGAGGGCTACTCTGTACTCCCAACGGGCAGCGAGCCCAAAACAGCATGCGTCGCCCAGTTTCTGTGTCCCACAGTCTGGCGACTCCACTGGGGATAGAGAATCGGCCCCGAAATAATGTCTTGTAATGTTTGTGATTTGTGCTTTAAGTTAACCGTGTCTATTGTGGGTTGAGGTGGTTTAATCAAAGGCATTATTAAGGCTAGGTGATGGTTTGGTGTCTTCCTTCACTCACTACTTTTCTATAAGGAAAAGCTGTGAAGGCACCTAGATAATCATTTACTCGTAACTTACTATGATGGACTAATTTGGAGGAATCGTTGTTTATTCCTGTCACCAAGCGATAAGAGCCTAAGAGGCTTGGGTATTTAAGAGAGTTCGATTCACCCTCCCTCTAGGGAATCTACAATGGGAAATCCATTTGATAGTCAGTCACACACCATAACTCATTGGCACGTACCTTAAGGTATAAAAAAGGTGCGCTCACTTGGTCGTTTGAACCCTTGAGTGGGGAGTCCTAGTTTTGGACAATCCTTCGTCAGTAAGAGCCTTTGTCTGCACTCCCGCAAACCCACACGTAGACCGGAGTTGTATGACCTATAGAAACTATTTCCTTGTGCTTGTGGACCATCCTCATTTGGATGCAGTTGGACTTCTTATCAGAAATGCGAACTTGTTGGGCCATTTAAACTGGGACGAGTTTGTATCCTATGACAATTGGGCCAAAAGTTTCTAAAATGACGAAGAGCCATCCTATGTTTGGAACCCTTTATCATTTGAAGTTGTTTAACCATGTTATCGCAAAGGTGTAAACCTGTTGGGCCTTTTTCAACTGGGACAAGTTTTCACCTTGCAATAACATGATGGAATACTTTAAAATGATAATGGGCCGATTTATATGCATCGCACGTATCTCATGCATCTCATGCATACATGCACCATGTTAACCCCATTTTTTCTTGAAAGCCATCATAGATACCCGTTGGTTAGGGAAGATGACAGACTTGTCAAAAGACCAAGCAGCCACCAAGAGTACCGGTAGAAGACCTAACCCAACGGGATAGGAAACTCATTCAGGCATACATGCATACACGTAATGCATTTTGCACCCTTTTGTGTTTGTTTTGTTTTGTGTTCACAGGCTTTAAAGAAGAAAAAGAGAAAGCGGCGAAGACAAGCCAATCAGATATAGCAAAAGCACAGTATCAGATTCAGGTAGTAATCTCAAGGTTGAGGCCCATATTGGTATTAGATTCAGGTAGTAATCCTAGGGTTGAGGCCCGCATCAGTATTAGTCTCATGAAGGAATCCCAGGGTTGAGGCCCATACCAGTATAAGTTTCAGGAATGGATCCCAGGGGGCGAAGCCCACATTATCAGCGGTTGAAAAGAAGAATTCCATGGAGTGGGTGAGTGAAAAAAAAAAAGAAAAAAAAAAGAAAAAAAATGTGAGAGAGAGAGAGAGAGAAGTCCTTGATGGTTAGGCATATGTCTGGTGATGATATTGTTTACTGTAGGGAGAAACCTTAGAAACGATAAGTGCGAGATGTGCTCTCATCCGGTATTCTGAAAAGTTGATCTCAGCTAGACTCGTGAGCACTTGATCACAGGATCTTAGTGGTGGAAGCCTGGGTAGTCGGCAAGATGACTAGTTGAAGAGATGATGGATCAGTGAATGAGCGTTTGCCTAGATGTCCATCTTGGTTTACTTATGCTATGATATATGATATGGTTGGAAACAAAGAAAAAGTCTCTGAAAAGAAAAAAAAAATAGGCCGCCTATAACCGATAAGCGTGAAGCTACCCATGGGCGAGTGTTAGGACCACCATGAGGAGAAATGCTACCTTAAAGGGTAGGTGTGTCAAAAAAAAAGAGACAATAGAAAAAAAAACCATATCATGTTGAGTACGTGGAAGTAATCACAGAGTGTGATCAAGACATCTAGATTGGTTAGACCCACTGATCCGATTCTCCGAGGACAAAATCATCGAGTTGGCTTACTTAAGGATTAAGCTGCGAAATAGCCTTGGCACACACACACTAGAAGTCTAGTTCAGATCACTCATGCAGACGATCGGGTTTGAGTGTATTAAGTACTTTGAAGGTTCTCTGGTTTCGACGCGAAGCATCCGTTGGGGACGAAAATATGTTTAGCTATCAGGATTATCTCGTGAGAGGCAGTACGGTATGTTGGAATGAACCATCACATCACTAGTATCAGTCTGTGGGCCGAGACACACATCAGTAGCAGTTTTGGGATGCGTCCCAGGGTCGAGGCCCACACACATATCATCAGCAATTTTGGGGATGAGTCCTAGGATCGAGGCCCACATCAGTATCAGCTTGGGGGCGAAGCCCATATCAGCATCAGTTTAGGGGCGAGGCCTACATGCGTCGTCAGTTTCTGTGTCCTCAGTTGAGGGCGAAAATATGTCTAACTATCAAGATTATCTCATGGGAAGCAGTATAGTATGTTGAGAGAAACTATCACATCATCAATATCAGTTTTGGGGATGAGTCCCGGGGGCGAGGCACATATCATTATCAGTATCAGTCTTGCCAGATATGGCACTCTGGGGGCGAGGCCCACATCATTATCAGTATTAGTCTTGCTGGGTATGGCACTCTGGGGGCGAGGCCCATATCATTATCAGTATCAGTCTTGCCAGGTATGGCACTCTGGGGACGAGGCCCACATCATTATCAGTATTAGTCTTGCTGGGTATGGCACTCTGGGGGCGAGGCTCATATCATTATCAGTATCAGTCTTGCCAGGTATGGCACTCTGAGGGCGAGGCCCACGTCATTATCAGTATTAGTCTTGCCGGGTATGGCACTTTGGGGGTGAGGCCCACATCATTACTAGTATCAGTTCTGCCAGGTACGGCACTCCGGGTATGGAGATATTACAGCGACGCCTTGGGTATGAGGTTTAGCACTCCAGGTACGGCACTCCGGGTATGGAGATATTACAGCGACGCCTTGGGTATGAGGTTTAGCACGCCAGGTACGACACTCCGGGTATTGAGACATCACTGTGACACTCTAGGTACGGAGACACAACCGCGACACCTCGGGTATGGGGTTTAGCATGTCAGGTACGGCACAACATCAACTCAACTCAATACATGGCAAGTCAAGTGGCAGCTAGCGAGCCAGGTAAGTAAAAATGCATTGCATGTACTTTGATAGGATTGTCATTGTCACACACTGCACAAGTCCCATCAAAGTGGGGGCGATTGTAGGCACTGCATTTTTACATGTAAGTCCCTATGATGAGTCTCATTTAGAGGCACTGCCTTTTAAGTCGCGGAAGTCGCGGGAAACGGACGTCGGAAGGGAAGAGTCAAGAATTGACACATTGTTGGAATTAATTTATTTGTTTATGCTTCGGGTTTGCTTGTTGGACTTCCGTTTTAAAGCACTTTAGCCCAAAAACCCCCGCACGCCCACACCAAGCCCATTCACGCCCAAGCCCACTTGAAACACATCCAAATTAATAAAATGCATATTTAACACATGGGGAATTAAATAAAATCTAAAAATCATATACCAAATTAAAAGATTTCCTTATCACATACTAAATTAAAAGATATTCCCTTTAATACACAAATCATTCTCCTTCTCAAACAAGGAAAGCCCCCATCCATTTGCCTATAAAAAGAACCATTCACCAACACATTAAACCCATAGCTCATTCATCTAAACACACAAAAAAGCCTAGTTCATTCTCACAAAAATACAAAGAAGAAAACCTAAACATTCACGCCTCCCCCATCTCACAGCCCCCTCCATCCAATAACCCTACATTGCCATGAAACATTGCCCTTCATCGCACTGCCCAAACTGCCTCACCACACCATCACCAACCGAACTTCCATCAACTTAAAAATTAATAAACCCACTCACGGCACTGTCCCCCACTCACGAATACACACAAAACCATCAACGCCACTGCCTTTTTTCATAGCCTCCACAGTCACGCCCATGTGCCCTCAAAACAGCCTTAACTTCAACGCACAAAGCCCATAAATCAACGCATCAGCCCTGATTCCTCACGCCTAACTCACTTCACCCTCACGCTTAGCCCACCTCACGTCACTTACAAAATCAACCAAAACAAACCAAACCACACCGAGCAACCAACTGCCTTCACGTGAAGCAATAATCAACACAAAATCAGCGACCAAACTGCCCTAAAATTCTTTCCGGAACAGCCCCCACAAATCCCTTCAAACTGTCTTGAAAACAGTCCCTAAACTACCCCGCGAAACCCGCAAACTGCACCTAAAAAATTGCACAAACCTGTCCCAAAACTGCACCTAAAAACTACCCAAAACTGCACCCTAAAATACCCCAAAATAGTCCACTAAACCGTAAAACAACAAGCCTAATTCGTGACCAGAAACAGCAGTGAAACAGAGTGAAAACAGCAGCTCAAACAGCGAAATAGCGACGAAAAATGTTGGATTAGTGAACCAGAAAAGTTGCGGAACATCAACCCTTCTGACGGCCGTGTAACGCGCTTTCGAGAGACGACAAAAGAGGTTAGACCTGAGGGCACCTTCTTTATTTATTATCTTTCGTTCCTTTTATTTATTTTAATATATTATCGCATGAGAGTCGTTTATTGAGGCATGATGTGAATTCCGGATGAGCGGAATATGTGTTCTCTTTTGTGGTATATCGGATGGAAACCCATACGTAAATTCCGTAGCCGAATCCAAATGGACGGTAGTGTGGTTTGTACTCAGGATACAATGTCACGTACTACTTAAAAGACAAACATATTTCGTTTCATCCAACCTTGTATTCGAGCATGATTTAGTCTAGTATGTGATTTAGTTATTTATTTTTAAGCATGAGTAGTTATTTGTTTTTCGTTTGGAATTTGCATTAGGTTTATATTGTTGTTTGCTTTCGCATTATATAATTGAAATATATTCATGAGATTGCCGTGTGTTATTGTGTGTTATGAGGACTTACTTTCCAAGCATGCAAACTTAGACATAGGATTTATCTTTATGAACATGAATTAGATATAGGTTGTTCTTGAGCATGTTGCGTAGATTCAATTAGTTTATTTCATAAATCACATCATTACAAGTGGCATAAGTAAGGGACCATTCCGAACCCAACGGTTTGAGGTCTTCCCTTGCGAGGGGTGAATGCGGCCTTAAATCTTTGTCCCGGTTCACACCGGGTGACGACTTCATGTTATTTCTCCGGTTTAGTTCCCCCCGTGGGCTATTCCGTACTCCCAACTAGGCCGCGAGCCTGGAACAGCGTCGCCGATTTCTGTGTCCTACACTTATATCATCAACTCAAACCCCAACCATTTTCAAATATCATTAATCACAATGCATAATTTCCCAACACATCCATATACTTATAGACCTCATCCAATGCTAATACTATCATGACACTTCTCAAAATACATGCCAATATTTTTATTAGTGTCAAATCAAACAATTTACATTGCTATGGTATACTAGGTGTGAAATGGGGCTTTTCTTTTTCAAGCTAAAAACTTAAAAAATGAGGAGATGGAAAGAGAAAAGGAATACTTAGTAAGATTGGAAACATGCTAGGATGGATCAAAATGCTTTGAAAATGAAGATAAAAGTGAGAGAAGAAGATCCCCTCATGTTCTTTGCTCTTCACATTTTTTATGTGTGAGAGGAGAGGGTGAATAGTATTCTATTTATAGACAAAGATTGGCTGATTTTGTGATGGAACTGGTGGTTAGGATTGTGCCACCTCACCTTAATCTAGACCATTCACAAATTCTATTGTAGCAGCTATGAACATCTCAATTTTTGACCTAATTTCGATTCAAATTTGGAATATTCAACTCAGAAGTTATAGGTCTCGATCTTAGCTTTCCGACGATATAAAATTCATAAAAATCAGAGTTAGTATGAGAAAGTTATGGTCCAAATACCACAGGCTGTTTGATTTTAACCTTGGAATGAATTTCATATTGGATCTATGAGGAATTTGCCAAATGTCCAAAAAAAAATCCTTCCATGAGCACATGCATGTTTAAACATGATTTTCATCATGTATTATGTCTCCAATAACGTAATAGTCATCAGCCTCTGATAAAGTACAAGCCGTCGGGGATTACCGGATGTTATAATTCTTCTCCCCTTAAATAGGATTTGTCATCGAATCCTCTTTAAAATTAGAACTATGAGATCTGTCTAGGCTTGAAATTATTGTATTGAATATCTTACCACAAGTCATAGGGTTCACGACTATTCTAAACCACCAACTTTCAACTGACCATTTACTTATCACCTTTGTCTCATCCCTTATATCATACCTCTTCCCGATGATCTTCCGTGTGTTATCATTACACCACAGGACGATATGATTTATCATGTTGAACCTAGAATTCCATGACTTATAAGTCATAACTAGGGTTGTACACTAATCTTTCCGTGTGAACTCTTACTCCACTGTAACTATGCGGCATCTCTTGGGATTCTATTTTACTTAATAACGAAGATCTATGCCCGGATAATCATTTACCATTTGGCTAGTAAGCATATGATATTCTCCATCTTTCTTAATATCTACCTCATGCATCGTGCCTCTTGTCATGCTTGGGTAAACTGCTCTAGTGTTCGTGGCTACAATGAATATCCCTTAAATTCTTTATTGAGAGGTACAACCTCGACCTCATTTCATAAAATCTTCACTGAGTACCCTTTACTACCGTCATGTATCACATAAATCTCATTTCTAAACCTCTAGTCAATCAAGTTCTTCTTAACCGGTACTTTTGAATCTCTTCAGAACTACTGGTGCCTTTATAGTTGGGCTTCCCACGTTCTCATTACGGGATAAATAAGGTTACAAGAGTGATCCTTGTCATTATTAACAATGCTTGTACTTGATACTTCTTTAACTCTACTTACTCGACCTGATCTTAATATTCTTTCTCATATCTTAGTTGTATAACTCTCTGTATTCTCATTTCTAAACTCAAACTTCTTATGAGCTCTTTTCTTCAAGTTCTAATATCTCTGTTTATCTATGGGGCCTAGGGCTTCCTAGCGTACTGATGTTATCTACTGATGACTTTATAATTAGGATATTAATTTTGGGTTGTTTTTTTTCTAGTGGTCATTCTCAATTGGCTAAAGATTCAGGCTTAATTGCAGACACCCTTGTGCAAAAACTGTATTCTCTGTTATTGACATCGACGCTAGCGATTCGGTCATGGCTAGAGTTCATGCTCTTTCCGTACTTTAATTTCGTTGTTACTATAAATCTGGTTGCTGATCTTTCACTCAAACTCATTTTCCATACCTGGTTGCATGCTAGGATTTCACCATTTTTATTGTTTCCATATTCTTGGTCTATCAAGTGTTGTTAATCAGGTATACCCAAATATACACAAACTTATAAATTTCATCTTTATCCGATGACCGTTTACGAAATTTTACCTTGATAACTCACCCACTGCACTAAATGCAGCATTGTAGTAATCTTATCTTCTCGATTCCATACCACACTACACATCTACCAAACCACTCATACCCGTGGCTAAGGCCATCCCAAACCTATGGTGGTTTGGTCAACTTAACTATGAGTGGTTACTTCATATAGATTACGTGAGTTAAAACGTATTAAAACTTTGGTTTCATTCTGATATTGAGAACTCTTGTTGTTACGCACTTCTATCAATGCTTACTTAGTATTTTCTCTTACTATCGTTGCACCTTGACAGTTCCACTTCCAAACCTTTTTCCTTAGTGTTCCTTTCATCTTTTTTCCTTCTTTATTCTACACCTGCAACTTCAGTGATATATGCCTTGGTATCCCTCACAAATCATTTATTTTCTGGGAATATATTAGGGACTACATCAAGGTCCATCTCTGCTATTGTTTTCTAACAAGGGTTGGGAGGGTGGGGATTAGTCCTGAAGTCTTTCCGGTTGTAGTGACCTCACCAGCTACCCGTGCTGTATTTGCACATGCTGCTCATCTATCAGCCTATGACTCCATTGTTTACCTATCGGGTGTTGGCTCCCACCCTAGGTACTTCTGGTAGAATCTATCTGAATTTCCTCTTCTAACTTTACTCTTGATTCATTTCCGGCTATTAGTCATCCTACCTCTTACTAAGAACATCCTTAAGATTCATGCTCTCTGAAAACCCTACCATACTTCCTATATTATTCCTCCTTATCTCAGTTCCTTGAACCCCTTATGTCTTTTCTTTTTTGGAAGCTTCATCATTTATGACAGGTTAAGGTATTACTACTAATGCTTTTGGTTCGGGTGTTACTCTCTTACTACTTTTTCCTTCTCTAGTACGGTGAAGAGTTATATATGAGTCATATATTTTACTTCTTAGAGTCGTTATATACGTCACATAATCTGGTTCCTTACTCTTTCGATCCTCTACTTCCTTGAAGTCTTTCAGTTCTACGATAGGGCGGGTCATCCCTTCTTAGTTCGACTAAATATACTGTGAATACCAATCACTTTTTCTCATACAAGACATTACTACCTTCTGATCCATAACTAGGTCTTGTTGAGCTTCTTTGGTTGGCTGTCTTGCTGACTCGTGATCTGTCTATCATGTCCGATGCTATTCTTTACTTGTTTAAGTCATTGCTAAGCTCTAACTTGTGGGCTAAATACTTGCTTTCCTAGGAGATTTGAGAATACCTGTTTTATTAATTGTCTAAGCCTAACGATGGTCTAATTGGGTCTCTAAACATTTATTGGGGTCAAAACTATTGGTTAGAGAAGTTATCGCTCATATTGTTAGAATTTACAGCAACTACTCCAAGTCTTAAGGTCACTCTTATCAACTATGCTGATGTTTCCGTTTACGTTACTACCTTCGCGCTACGTTATCTATATGTCTATATGTACTGGACTTCCTTGTTTCTTCATGCATCATTCTTTACTATTTCTATATCCTTTCTCTTGGCTCCAAGCCGTACTGCCGAGGCTATTTAATGGTTCTTTCTTATGGGCTACTTTCTAGACCCCTAACTTTTACTCTTGATATACTTTGCAGTTATGCCTTTTTAATTCTTATTGTTCATACTGGTAAACCTATTAACTTCTGAATATCTCATTTCTTCTGGGTCTGTCCTTTTTGAACCTACGAGAACTTCTACGGGCATTGGTCTAATCTAACTATGTTTGTCTATTTTGTGGACTTCTACTAATATTGCAAGCTTCGTGCTGACTTGCTTAGATTCTTGAACTATACTAGGTTCTCTTTTTTCTAACTACCAAAATTTCCTAGGACTTTTTCTGAGTGATCTTATCTTTCAACGTTCTCTGTTTCTTGCTTAGTAGATACCATTATTGGACTTCCTTACGGTTACCCTTATATATGCTAGTGAAAGATGGGGTAAGAGTTTCATGTCTCAATGTATATTGTTGTCCTTGTTCTTGGTACTCTGTGTCCTGGTAGAGTCTATTACTCATGTAAGGTAGGTATGAGATAGGCTCCGCCAAGACAGCTCCCTTAACCGGTATCACGGAGAATTTGGGTAACTTATGGTCATATCTATGTCAGGTTCCTTATCTAAAGCAACTAATCATCTTTCCTTACGACCTTCATTTGTTTGCTTACGGGCCTCAGTTTGGGGATCTACAATCTCTATATCCTTTTGGCGTCTCTTGTCCATTGGAACTCCCACGTCTAATCCTAATTTTTGGCTTCTTTTATCTTTCTGCCTATCATGCGTTACTCGGGGAACTGGCAATTTATATGAGGTACTCAAAGGTTATTGAATCGACCTGAATAAATTTTCTGAGAAGGAAAAAAATCTTACTTGGAGGGAAGAAACCTCACTTAGGTCTACTCGATATTTCACTCTCGCTCAGACTTATTCTATTTTCTTTTCTACTATAAGTTCTGACACTTTCTTATCTATCTAATTTGTATCTCTACCTCTTCTTACCTCTGATTACTTAGGCATATACACATCTTTCCTTACTTTTCTTCCAGCCTTCGTTTTCTTCTTTTTACTCTCCTGGGTAGATACTCTTGGATCTTTATTTTCTAGTTTCATAGCTTGTTCTGAAATTCTGGAAGTAAACTAGGAGGATTACAGAATGATTCTTAACTAGAGCAAGGGTTATGGTTACTTTGTTTAGGAAGAGAATCAAATAGCTTTGGGAATGCTCAGTAACCTGTCTATAGGACTTGATGACGTACTCAATGATCGGATACTGGAGAGGTAGTGCCTCGCATACGGGTATCCCAGACATACTGCATATACAAGACCTCATCACTCTACCCACTGCAGTCACTGATTCCCTAGACCATGCTCTGATACCATCTTTGTAACATCCTCAATCCGGGAGATGCTACCGGTAGGGAATAGGCAGTACTATTCCCATGAGCCTTTGACTTTCTAACTATGAACAACACTGATACTCTTTTCTTAAAACATAATCTCATAAAATGTATAACAGTACAAAACAACTGAACATCAACATCAATTATCTTGACAACTCTATATACAATTTCTTATATACAACTTTACTATACATATATCTGGAACTGGACTTTACTTAACTTGACCGAACCCTATCTCTGACTTGACCTGGTGGACCGAACACCCTAGTGACTGCCATCAGCATCCATCCTCCTGAGCTCATCCTCCGAGTAAACCTGCAAAACAAAGAAACTGGGAGTGGGGGTTAGATCGTTTTAACGATCTAAGTCAGTGGACAAGTTAAATCTGAAACTGAAATATTTAATTGAAATCTCATAGTTCTGGAGTTGAAAATCACTTAAGAAATCTTATTCTTCTGAAAACTCTTCTTAGTTTGGAAATCTCTAAATTCTTTCTGAAAGATAAAGCTTTCTTGAAAATTCTTTATAACTCTTGTCTTTTTCGAAAATCATGTCTCTAAAAACTTGTCTCTGAATATTCATTTCTGAAAAGTCTGTTTTCTGAAAATCTTTTTTCTGCAAATCTGTCTCTAAAAACTATTACTGAAATATCTGTCTCTGAAAAACCTGACGCATGTGGGCGTTACGTATTTTCTCCCCATATTGCCTAACAGAGCCAAGAGTGCAAATTCATGACATTGGGGCGTTACGTATCATCGTCCCCTAAAGCATGTCACTACATGTCCCTGAAACTATGGTCTAAGGGCATTATGTATCGCCATCCTCTTTGCCCTGAAATCAGGTGGTCTTGGGGCGTTACGTATCGCCGTCCCCCAAGCCACAAATCTAGAGCCGGGGGTGCAGATCTATGCTACCCTCCAGACTCTGTATCTGGGATCTATGGGCATCTGTCATCCATAGTCCTGAACTGCGTGTGCACACAATATCTGCATCCGTCAATTCCATATATGGGTCAAGTTACATACTGAGATGGGTTTCCCCAATGTCTTTGAAAATCAAATCCATATCATACTTTTAAAACCATGATTTCTCAAAGAATTTTCATTTATAAAATAACTGAAAATAAATTTGGCTAACGCCCTAAGTGCTCAAAAGTAAGTCTTAACTCAAAACAAATCAGTAAATTCAGTTTGAGAAAAATGGTCCACTCACTGTTTTGAAATCTGGCTGGCATTTCTAAACTTCAGCGTAGGAGATTGCGGTTTCTGCAATGATCTATAATTGGTAACTTAATCAGAACACAAGTCGCGGAATATACTTTGAAACTATTATCACTACATGAAATACTATGTTTGTGACATGACAAATTATGTGTAAAAGAGTCGATACGAGACCCTAAGGATGGCCCCTAACATCCTAAGTTGGAATTGAAAAGGCTGAACTGATTCTGAAAATTTGGCCTCGCGTCGCGACGCGGGCCCTTTGGCGTCGCGACACTCACTGATTCAGAACTGAGGCAGAGCCTCTGTTTGCTATACAACGCGACGTCCTTAGCGCCGCGATGTCCCCATATACGAAATCGAGGCAGAAAGCCTCTGATCATCACGTGTCGTGACGTCGAAAACATAGCGTCGCGATGCTAGCCCAAATCCAGGGCTTATCTACCCCCTTCAATGACATAGCCCCAAGGCAACCCAACTAAGAGTGGCAACGGGCCGGGCCGGGCCCAGGCTTTGACAAGTCCGGCCCGGGCCCGAGAGTCTTCCGGCTTTTTTTGGGCCCGAATTTAAAAAATATTAAAAAATATTAAAAAATATAAATAAAATACATTTACACTATGTACAAAGACAATTTATAAATAAATCACAAGTTTCATTGATAAATTACAATTTTAAATGCTAAAAACAAATAAAAATGATACAACATATTAAAAATATATATATATTTATTTATTTTTATTTTTATTTTGGCCCGGGCCAAATTGGAAAGCCCGGCCCGAGCCGAGCTTTCATTTTAAGGCCGCCCGGGCTTTTTTCCACCCCGGGCCTGGCCAAAGGTCGGCCGGGCCGGACCGGGCTTCGGGCTTTTCTGCTACCCCCTAAACCCAACTACATCACTCCAACACTATCACATAAGTAATTCTCTAAACCTCAACATTAGTTAAAACTCATCTTATATCATCAACTTAAACTCCAACCATTGTCTAATATCATTAATCACAATGCATAATTTCTCAACACATCCATATAATTATAGACCTCATCCAATGCTAATACTATCATGACACTTCTCAAAATACATGCCAACAACTTTATTAGTGCCAAATCAAACAATTTCCATTCCTATGGTATGCCAGATGAGAAATATGGCTTTCCTTTTTCAAGCTTAAAACTGAAAAATGAGGAGATGGAAAGAGAAAGGAATACTTATTAAGCTTGGAAACATGCTAGGATGGATCAAAATGCTTTGAAAATGAAGACAAAAGTGAGAGAAGAAGATCCTCTAATTTCCTTTGTGTAGGCACTGCATTTTACACATAAGACCCGATGATGAGTCTCATTTGGAGGCACTACCTTTTGAGTCACGGATTGCCGCGGGAAACGATATCAGAAGGGGAAATTCAGAATAAGCAAGCTCACTGTCTTCGTTGGTGCTGCGTTCGTACTTCGTTCGAACGGGAAAAAGATTGCGGGCGTTCGTGTGTAGCGTTCGAGGGAGCGTTCGAACGGTGTCGGTAATTCTGGTTTTGCTGCTAGCCTCACACCCAGCCCATTTAGCTCCCCAAAGCCTATAAAACAAATCCCAAATTAAATAATTAAATATAAATTAAATATTAAACATTAAATAAAACATTTAAATCATTTACCAATTAAAATAAACAATTACCAACTTAAACTAAAAAATCATGCCTAAATTAAACAAATCACATACTAAACTAAAAAGAAGATATGCCTAATTAAAATCAATCTTAACCAATTAAATCCAATCATATATTTGACTTCCTAATCTAATAAGATATTTACCAATATAAAATATTTGTATTCCTAAACCAACACAATTAAATATTACAACTTCCTAAAAAAATATTTTGTCCCCCCCTCAATCCTTTGATTTCCTTGTTTAAAACTAAATCATATCCTAATTTAATGCACAAATCCCTTCCCTTGTAAACCCTAGCCATTCTCTATATAAACAACCCCTCACTAAAGCCTTTGTCTCCTGGACATAGAATTCACACCCAAGCTCTCTCGAAATTTCTCTAGACTCTCTCTACCACCCAAAAAACACATCCAAGAGAAAACACTTCATACACACACAAAAAAAAGAAAACAAAGAAGAAACCACACAAGCCACCACCCTCCATAGCCGAACCCAAAACTCACCCATAGCCGAATTCTAAAAACACGCCAAAACCAACCTCCTAGATTACCTTAAAACAGTAGCCCAAAATCCTTAAAACACAGTAACTTAGAAAACTACATAGATAATCTTAAAAGTAATCACTTTTAATTGCACTAAGAACCCACACAACTTGGAATAGTTCTTTGAAAACATTGAACAGGTAGCCCGTGCAGTGAGCAGCAAAACAGGAGCCGAATAGGAGCAGAACGGAGTTCGAACAATAAGCAAAGTAGCGAAGCAGTGAGCTAGGACGTTGAACCAACGGACCAGAAAAGTTGCGGAGCTTTACCCCCCTTTCGATCATCGTGGAACGTGAATCCGAGAGACGGCTTAAAAGGTTAGACCTGAGGGTATCTTTCACACTTGTTTTCCTTTTCCGCATTATTTATTAAGTATTTCTTGTATGATTGTAATGTTGAAAGGTGTTTGTGTGTGATTTTTGAGTATATAAATATGCATGAATTATGAGATGTAATATGTTGTGGGCATTAGTTTAATGAGAGATGTGTCAACTCTCGCGGTAT
>SKCR01004444.1:0-26544 GCA_019454045.1 Zanthoxylum bungeanum | reverse complement strand
AGGTTGGCATCATTCATGCCGTTCAAAAGGTGATACTTCTGGGACATACACTGGTAATGGAAATCCAAGTCTTTTGTTTTCAACGAATATTATTTTATCTGGAAATAGTCTTTTCTCGCTTGTTTTTCAATGGCTAAGACATCTCCAAGAAATTCCATGTGGATTAATCCAATGGCAGAGCCTGCAGATTCATACTGAATGAACTGCATATATCTATAAGCTCCAAGAGCTTGAAACCAATCTCTGAGAGATCCTGTGAATCTCGTAGAGAATTCTTTGAGTACTTCCTTGAGAGTCGTATTTGGCTTGGTCATCTGCAAATCAAACCAAGTAGCCATTTCAAGAATTTTGTCACGTCATTTGGATGGTGGAAGACCATCAAAAGTAAACCATGGACCACTTGTTGGTTTTAATGGTTCTTTTGGCAGCGAATGTTGTTCCATATGTTCATCTAGTTCTTCTTCTGTGTAAGTCTGCTGCTGAGTATTGGAACCAGTGGAAGTTTCCATAAGCAAAGTTGTGATATCAGCAAGATCTTTTTCAGAATCCGTAATGTGAGACTAAGATTCAATTGACACACCATCTGAGGCTGATTCAGAGATTTCTTCTTCAGAGGTGGAATCATCAGTAGGTTGAGAGACAAGCTGGTTTGAGGGTTATGAGACCTGTGAGTTAGATGTAGGAATGAACTGAACATGTTTTGTGACAGGTTCAAGAATAGGTCTTTTAACCGGTTGTTGACCGGCGTAAACACACACGTATAACGCAAGCGCACGTATCGTTCAAGTAGTATAAAAATATCGATCCCACGAGGACTTAATATCTAAACTATTAATTTTATGAGGTCAAATGATTACTAATATCTAACAAGTTGATTGATTGATTTGAAATGGTGACGATTCTAAATTTAAAAGCAAGTAAATAAAATAGTCGAAAATAGGTTTTAAGAAAATTCAATATTAAAAACTATCTAGGGTTGTGATTTCTTCCAATATCATTTTAAAGATGAAGTGGTTATCTTAAAGTTGGGTAATATATTGATTTATTAACCTGGAACACTAAATTATGTGTAAGCCTCTGTCGATGGTCAGACACAAATACCCAGTTTAACCCCATTGAACCATATGTCTATGTCAACCAAATTATCTGGATTCATTAAGTTTAAGTTCCAATTATGGCTACCCCCCCGCCCGACAGGTATATTCCTATCCTGTAAGGAAATCTATTAAAGGGTTATCTATCCTCAAAGAAGATCGTGTGCTATTGAGTCTAAGGCTGAAACCTAAAATCCCTATGTCTAGTTCATTTTAGATTTACCAGATCAATTTTATTAATGGCCAATTAATGAAAAAGCATTAAGTTTAAGACTCAATAAATAAATCTTTATATTACCCAAGCTATAATCTAACCCTTATAAAACGGTGATATTAGATTTCATCACAACCCCAGATAACTAATTTAGTTACAACACATAACTAGGGCTAGTAAAAACTTGAAAATAAAAGACATAAAGTAAAAATGCGGTAAAGTAAATACTGAAAAGTAAATTACAATAAAATAAAATGCTAAGGTAAAAGGAATTACTTTTACTACTACTAATTTAGATATCTCCCATAAAATAATATATAAACTTGTGATTCTTTTTCCAACCAGTCATATAGGCGGTAACCTGATTAAGTCAAATTAAGTCCAACCAGCCATAAAGGCGGAACCAAAATTAAATTACCAACCGACCAATCTGGCGGTATCCTTTATTAGTCAGGTTTAAATCAGATTAAAATGAATTACCAACCGACCAATCTGGCGGTATCCTTTTTAAGTCAATATTTTAAATAGTGAATATATTATTTTTAAGGGAGATTAATCTAAATAGTAACAGTAAAAGAATTACCTTTCACCCTAGCTGGGGGAGTTACCTCCTCATGGTAAATAATAAAAACTGTAAAAAGTAAAAAGTAAAAAGTAAAAATTAAATTACTATATTAACAAAATGTAATTAAAATTAATTACAAAACTAAAAACTAAAAAACTAAAAATTAAAAGAAAGTAGAGAGAGAAACTCTCTCTTTAGAAGGAATTGAAGAGAGAGAGTGGTGCATTGAAATCTGAAATTTCGCGCTGAATTTATAGGCAAAAATTTACTATTCCAGCGTCGCGACGCCAAGCCCTCAGCGTCGCGACGCTGGATTTGTCGACGTGGCACGATGACAGCTTGACACGTAGCGATTCGGATAAGAGGATAAGGTCGACACGTGTCATGGCGGCTAAGACTCAATTATTGTGATGACGTCATTGATGACGTGGCACTGTTCATGACGTCATTGATGACGTCATGATGATGTGGCGTGCGCACGTTAACGGATCTTCTGTGGTGGTGACACGTGGCAAGGCGCATGTTAGCAAAGTCAAACTTCTCAAATTGTTGACCGTTGACCTGGCGCACGTTAGCAGATTCGGCTCACGTTGGGCGTCGCGGCGCGCAATGCTCCAGCGTCGCGACGCGCAAAAGACGAAAATATTCATGTTGATGCATTTTTGTCCGGTTTTGCCCCAAATTGCCTCCAGTGCTGTCCAAACTTTATTTATCTGTAAAATAACAATAAAACACATCAAAACGTTCACAAAACTCAAGAAACTATACAAAATATTAAGTTAAATGAGTGGGAAATAGTGATATAAATACCACTCATCACACCCCCAAACCTAACATTTTGCTAGTCCTCGAGCAAAATACAAAATAAAATAACATAATAAAATTTAACTAAGCCACTTTCGTAGGGATCACGATTGCATTTAGCATATGCAACAAGCCTTTAAACCCCTAGGTGTCCCTAGTGGACGAGTGTAGTCTCGTGAGGGTTTACAGCAATGATACCCACAAACATTTTACAAAAGTAAAAAGGTATTAAAACTAATGCACACAAAAGCAAAAAGACAAGCGAAAAGAGAATAAAGAAAGTTAGTGACTAATCAGGTGAAACTTCTACTCCAAGTTATTAGTTGTTTTGTTTCTTTCTAAATTACCGAATAAGTAAATTCTCCGATTATTTTTACCATTCTCCATATACACAGCTAACAAAATATTAATCAACTCATTTTTGCCCACAACAGTCATAAGTGCAGTTGATAAGAGAGTAATATTTTTGTCCTAAAGTTTTATCAGATTTCACACCTTTTTGTAGCAATGGAATAATTTTCTGATTTTTCTGATTTTTTTCTTTTGATTTTTCTATATTTTTATTTATATACAATACCTTCTGTCTATGTAGCGAGTGTTGGGTCGGTGGCTCCCAAACCAGTTGGCTTTATGGCACCAAGTGTTAAGACACCCCTACGGACTTAATTACTCAGACTTCAGATATATATATATATATATATATATATTGCAGCATCTTTGATCCATGTAGCGAGCTTTGGGCCAATGACTCCCAAACCAGTTGGTTTTAGGGCACTAGGTGTTAAAACACCCTAACAGACTTAATAACTCGGATCTCAGATGATTTTTTTTTTTTTTTTTTTACTCCATCACTTTTTAGAGACGCTTCCTCCAATTAAACTAGAGCACTGAATATTACAAACTTTTCAATTTTAGCTCATGTCTGTATGTTTCCATGTATGTTGATAATATCTGCAAACTGAGAATATGAAAATCCATTTTAGTCAGTATTATGGAGAATTCACAAATTAAATAATTAAAAAGGAAATAAACAAAAACTAACTTGTTTCGAAATAGGTTTGAGATACGTCTCAGAAGTGGAAATTCCTTACTCGGCTATCTCTTACCAATTTCACCTTTTTAGTCAAAATAAAAACACAAAAATGCAAAATATTTTTGTAATTTTTGAAAAATTTTCAATTTTTTTGTATTTTTCGAAAAATTTTGGACTAAAAAATAAAAATAACACATAAACTAAAAACAAGGTACTAATCAACTAAATCCCTCCCCCAAACCTAAATGAGACATTGTCCTCAATGTCTTAAACAGTCGAATAAGAGTTTAGACGATAATACCTGGTTAACTGAAATTTTACAGGAAAAATTACCGATTAAGATTTATGTCCAAATTACGATTCTTACCACGATTGTTATTTGACCATTTTTCATTAAAAATTTTGGCAGAATCACCTCTAAAAACTCAAAATTTCCCCAAAATTCACCCTAAAAAAATTATCACCAATCAAATCCCAACTTTGGTATTTTTCAGAAAAATCCGACAGAGTCTCCCCTGAATTTTTGATTATCCAACACAACCTAAATCTATCAAATGCCACAAACACCCCAATTCAACTCTTCGCTCCCACAATCTACAAATCAAATTAATCCACAATCCAACCCTTCGCAATTCAAAATTCCCAAATCAAACACACCACAATTCAATCCTAATTACCAAATCAATTTACCATTTACCAAATCAAATTTTATCAAATTATTACCGTTAATCTCAAATTCTGATTTTGGCAGTGGTGGGTTCTCTCGGCTCTGTTGGTTTTGGATTGGGTTTCTGGTCGGCCGGCTCGGATTGTGATTTAGCCGAATCAGTTGCTGGCAGTGGTGGTCTCGGCTTGGTGGTGTCTCGGTTGTTGAGGCTCGGTTTCGGCTGCTGTTTGGGTGGTGGTAGCTGGTGTGGTCGATGATGATGGCTCGGTTTTGACTCGGCGAAGGAAGGGCTCGGTCACGGTAAGGGTGGCTCGTGGTGGTTGCTCACGGTGTGGATCTCGGCTGGTGAAGACTCTCGGTCACGATGGTACTCGATTTCGGCGATGGCTCTCGGATATGGTGGAGGTTGGTGGCTCGGTGAAAGTGGAAATTCCGGTTGTGGTTTCGGTTGGGCTGGATTTAAGTGAGGGTTGCTGGATCTTGGTGGTTCACGGTGGTGGGTATCTCGGCTTTTGCGGTTTCGTCTTGGGTTTCTGGTCGGCCGGCTTGGTTTCGTTAGTTTCGGTCTCGGCGAGATGGCTGGATGGCAGTGATGGCTGGTTCGGTTTGGTCGTGGGTCTTGGTGGTGTTTGAGGAAGAAGAAAATGAGATCTGCGGTGTCTCTGCTTATGTCTCTGATTTCCGTGTCAGCGTCGCGACGCTGAAATTTTTTTTTTTTTTTTTTTTTTTTTTGGCAAAATCATGTCTTGCGACGGATAAATCCATAGGGACGCGTCTCAAGAGATGTCTCCTTACTTGGCCGTCTCTTCTGGATCAACTTTGTATCTTCGTGATTTTGTCAAATTTTTATTTTGAAAATCCCGCTTGCACTGGCTTGCTTTGTTCTGAAAAATTCCGTTTTTATTTTTCCTGCAAAACTAACACACAAAATTAAAACGTTCACACAAAATATGAAAAATAAATTACAACAAATAGCATGGGTTGCCTCCCTGCTAGCGCTAAGTTTAAAGTCGTCAGCCAGACTTGGCTTCTCGAACGTTAAGCTGGATCTGAAAGTGTAACACTTTCTTTTTGTCGCTCAAATGATTCTCCCCAGTAGTGCTTGACACGTTTGTTTTTAACCTTGAAAGTTTTGTTAGCATCAGGATCATATATCTCAACGGATCTATTTGGTAAAACTTTGGTGATCACAAATGGACCTGACCACCGTGATTTTGGCTTCCATGGGAATAATTTCACCCTTGATTTGTTTAACAGTACCTTCTGCCCTGGTTCCAGTTGTATGCGCACTAACTTCTCATCATGTCTTTTCTTGCCCTTTTCTTTGTACAATTTGGCATCCTCAAAAGGCTGATTGTGAAATTCCTCCAATTCATTGAGCTGGTGGAACTTTTTCTCTTTTGTTGCTTGTAGTGCAAGAATTGGCTCATTTAGTACAAAAGATGCTTTATCTTTAGACTCTACAGGCAATTGACATGTTTTAAGTTTGTCAGTAGAACTTTGTTTTTCATCAGAGTTCTGAACGGTACTGTGTATCACATCAAGTCTGAAACATTCCTCATTCTTTTCATCATCGGGGAAATTCATGGCTTTGAAAACATTGAATGTTACTTCTTGGTCCTGTACCCTCATGGTTAGTTCTCCTTTTTGTACATCAATAATGGTTCGACCTGTAGCCAAGAATGGTCTCCCAATGATGATTGGTACGTCTGCATCTTCCTCCATATCAAGGACAATAAAATCTGCTGGGAAAATGAATTTGTCAACCTTAACCAGCACATCCTCAACTACACCTCTCGGAAATACGAGCGTTCTATCAGCAAGTTGTAGTGAGACTGATGTTGGCATTGTTTCTCCAATCTGTAATTTCCTGAAAATAGAGAAAGGCATCAAGTTAACACTCGCACCTAAATCACACAAAGCCTTACCAAAGTTATGTTCTCCTATGACGCAAGGAACAGTGAAACTGCCAGGATCTTTCAACTTCGGGGGAAGTTTCCTCTGAATGATAGCACTGCATTCTTCTGTTAATGCTACTGTCTCGTAATCTCCCAATCTCCGCTTTCGTGAAAGAATATCTTTCATGAATTTGGCATAGGTGGGCATTTGTTCCAACGCTTCTGCAAATGGAATGTTGATATGCAGCTTTTTGAAGATCTCCAGGAACCGAGAAAACTGCTTGTCCAATTTGTTCTTCTGAAGACGTTGAGGAAAAGGTGGAGGTGGAGTGATCTGTTCTTTTTCCTTTGCTTCTTTTTCCTCCATCTGTTGCTTTGTTTTTTTTGGAACTTCCTCAGCATCTGGTTTGACTCCAACATCTTTGTTGATTTCAGTACCGCTTTTTAACATGATGGCATGACATTGTTCCTTCCCCGTGTTTCTTGGATTTGGCTCTGTGTTGCTAGGAAGGGTACCTGGCGGTCTGTAACTCTGAGCATTGGCCAGTTGTCCCATTTGATTCTCCAGTATTTTAATAGAAGCTGAATGGCTTTGAAATATAGTGTCATATCTTGCTGCTTGAGAGTCGTGTTTTGCTTCAATCTTTTTCAAGTAGGTTAACACTTCTGTTATTCCTGATTCATTTGCCTGCTCCTGGCCTTTGTTCTGTTGCTGGAATTCAGGTGGATAGTTCTGTTGTTGGCCTGAATTGTTGCTCCATGATAAATTAGGATGATTCCTCCACCCTGGGTTGTAGGTGTTGGAATATGAATTGTTCCATTGTCTGTTGAAATTGTTGACATAATTCACCGTCTCTTCAAGTTGGTTTGACTCTGGTGCTCCTCCATATGGTGAACTTGTGGATCCAGTGATGTTCACAACTTGCGTGCTAAGTGTTTCTAGACATTTGCATATCTGATCCAGCCTGGTATTCACTGCTGTGTTTGCTCCAACTTCATAAATTCCTGCAATTCTTTGGATCATGCTCCTTTCTGTTGGCCACAAGGAATTGTTGTTGGCCATTTCTTCGATTAGTTCCCAGGCTTGATCTTCTCCTTTTGCCATTAAAGCTCCTCCAGCAGCAGCATCGATTGTGGTTCTCATTATTCCAGAAAGTCCATTGTAGAAGGTCTGAACTTGTAGCCACTTTGGAATCTCATGGTGAGGACATTTCCGGAGTAAATCTTTGTACCTTTCCCAAGCTTCGCAGAGGGATTCTGAATCTTGTTGTACAAAGGATGTGATGTCATTCCTCAATTTTCCGGTTCTGGCTGGTGGAAAGTACTTTGCAAGAAATTTGGTGGCTAAAGTGTTCCAAGTTGTGATAGAACCTGCTGGTAGTGAATGTAGCCAAGCTTTAGCTCTGTCTTTCAGGGAATATGGAAAAACTCGCAGTCTCATTGCTTCTTCTGATGCTCTGTTGTAGTTAAAAGTGCTGCAAACTTCCAGGAAGTTGCTGATGTGGGAATTAGGATCTTCAGTTGCATTCCCCCCGAACTGAACTGAGTGCTGAATCATTTGAATGCATGTTTTGATGTCACACGCATTTGCTGGTAAAGAGGAAGTACAACACAGGAAATAAGTCTGTCAACCACCGGAATGGTTCTGTCTCGAATGGGAATTGGTGGTGCAACGTTCAAAAGTTCAGGTTCCATGTTGACTAAAGCTTCTTGGCCTTCTCGCCTTTCCCTTCTCAATGTCTGATGGTTCTTTCAATTTCTGGGTCAAGCGGTCGGAGTTCAAAGCTTCTGGTTCGTCTCATGTAGTTTCTGAGAACATGAAACACAAGAAAACAACGACAATAAGTAAAAAGAAATTAGATACAAGTAACGGTATCTAACCCCTAACTAATAGTAAAAGATAAATAAGTCCCCGGCAACGGCGCCAAAAACTTGACCGGCGTAAACACACACGTATAACGCAAGCGCACGTATCGTTCAAGTAGTATAAAAATATCGATCCCACGAGGACTTAATATCTAAACTATTAATTTTATGAGGTCAAATGATTACTAATATCTAACAAGTTGATTGATTGATTTGAAATGGTGACGATTCTAAATTTAAAAGCAAGTAAATAAAATAGTCGAAAATAGGTTTTAAGAAAATTCAATATTAAAAACTATCTAGGGTTGTGATTTCTTCCAATATCATTTTAAAGATGAAGTGGTTATCTTAAAGTTGGGTAATATATTGATTTATTAACCTGGAACACTAAATTATGTGTAAGCCTTTGTCGATGGTCAGACACAAATACCCAGTTTAACCCAATTGAACCATATGTCTATGTCAACCAAATTATCTGGATTCATTAAGTTTAAGTTCCAATTATGGCTACCCCCGCCCGACAGGTATATTCCTATCCTGTAAGGAAATCTATTAAAGGGTTATCTATCCTCAAAGAAGATCGTGGGCTATTGAGTCTAAGGGTGAAACCTAAAATCCCTATGTCTAGTTCATTTTAGATTTACCAGATCAATTTTATTAATGGCCAATTAATGAAAAAGCATTAAGTTTAAGACTCAATAAATAAATCTTTATATTACCCAAGCTATAATCTAACCCTTATAAAATGGTGATATTAGATTTCATCACAACCCCAGATAACTAATTTAGTTACAACACATAACTAGGGCTAGTAAAAACTTGAAAATAAAAGACATAAAGTAAAAATACGGTAAAGTAAATACTGAAAAGTAAATTACAATTAAATAAAATGCTAAGGTAAAAGGAATTACTTTACTACTACTAATTTAGATATCTCCCATAAAATAATATATAAACTTGTGATTCTTTTTCCAACCAGCCATAAAGGCGGTAACCTGATTAAGTCAAATTAAGTCCAACAAGCCATAAAGGCGGAACCAAAATTAAATTACCAACCGACCAATCTGGCGGTATCCTTTATTAGTCAGGTTTAAATCAGATTAAAATGAATTACCAACCGACCAATCTGGCGGTATCCTTTTTAAGTCAATATTTTAAATAGTGAATATATTATTTTTAAGGGAGATTAATCTAAATAGTAACAGTAAAAGAATTACCTTTCACCCTAGCTGGGGGAGTTACCTCCTCATGGTAAATAATAAAAACTGTAAAAAGTAAAAAGTAAAAAGTAAAAAGTAAAAAGTAAAAAGTAAAAATTAAATTACTATATTAACAAAATGTAATTAAAATTAATTACAAAACTAAAAACTAAAAAACTAAAAATTAAAAGAAAGTAGAGAGAGAAACTCTCTCTTTAGAAGGAATTGAAGAGAGAGAGTGGTGCCTTGAAATCTGAAATTTCGCGCTGAATTTATAGGCAAAAATTTACTATTCCAGCGTCGCGACGCCAAAGCCCTCAGCGTCGCGACGCTGGATTTGTCGACGTGGCACGATGGCAGCTTGACACGTAGCGATTCGGATAAGAGGATAAGGTCGACACGTGTCATGGCGGCTAAGACTCAATTATTGTGATGACGTCATTGATGACGTGGCACTGTTCATGACGTCATTGATGACGTCATGATGATGTGGCGTGCGCACGTTAGCGGATTTTCTGTGGTGGTGACACGTGGCAAGGCGCATGTTAGCAAAGTCAAACTTCTCAAATTGTTGACCGTTGACCTGGCGCACGTTAGCAGATTCGGCTCACGTTGGGCGTCGCGGCGCGCAATGCTCCAGCTTCGCGACGCGCAAAAGACGAAAATATTCCTGTTGACGCATTTTTGTCCGGTTTTGCCCCAAATTGCCTCTAGTGCTGTCCAAACTTTATTTATCTGCAAAATAACAATAAAACACATCAAAACGTTCACAAAACTCAAGAAACTATACAAAATATTAAGTTAAATGAGTGGGAAATAGTGATATAAATATCACTCATCAGTTGTGAAGTTAATTGTTCTGATGGTTGGTGAGGTAAGGTTGAAGGAATGTCTGATAACTAGACAATAGGTTTTTGGTGTTTCGGTTGAGGTTGTGTGGATGGTTCCGATTCCATTCTTGAGGATGAAGCAGTGGGTATAGGTTTGGTTCTTTGTGGTCTCGGAGTTTCCAAATCTCGAAAAATCTCGTGGGTCATTTTAAAGGTTTAGGTGGTTCTGGAAACGACGGTGGTTGGTAAAATGGGTTGTATGTAGTGGTTGGAAAGGTTGGGAACATAGTTGGTGACTATGGAAAGAAGATTGGTTGTTGTGGAACCATGTCTGCCTCAATTCTTGCAAGTTCAGTTTTCAATTGTCTGATCTCAGCTTCCTTTTGGTTAAACTCATAACCAAAGTTTCTATGTTGTAGCATCTATCTAAGATTTACATCGAGCTGAGTAACTGGTCGTTGTAGATTATTGTAAAGATGTTGGATTTGTGCAGCAAAGCTACCAACTGTTTCCTCTTGAGATTTTGTTCTTGTGACAACCGCATCCTGTTGGGGCAGATGTGAAACCTCTGGGGTCGAATCGGTACCCCACGCAGTGAAAATGGGTCTAACCCATGGATATCAAGCATGTATGTAATTTTAAATAATTTAATGAAATATTATATTCCATTACGAGTGCATAGGAAAAAATCGGGGCTGAATATGAGTCCGGAAACTCAGAAACGGATGAAAATAAATTCAGCGCGTGTTAATGACGCGACACGCGTTAAGTTAGTGCGCATCATGTAGCACCCAACTCTCCATTCCTTTTTTTTCATTTATTTCTTAAATTACATTTCCTTCAGCTCTTTTTCCATAGAGATGAAGGAATTAGGGTCTATTACCCTAATTGCTTCCAACTCTCCCTAAATACTTCAAAAACACCCAAAATTAATTTTTAACATCAAAACCTACATCAACACATGCTATAGAATAAAAAATAAGTTTTTCAAAATATAAAATATTTTTACAAAAATATAAATTTATTCTAAATACGCACTTGCGTAAATTTTGAATTCAAAATACAAACCAAATTAGAATCCCACAATGAATTGACCCGTGAACAATTTTAGGTCACCCAAAGGTGGTCAAGTGATTTTAGAATGGTAGCCATAGCTCTAAGCTTTAATCTAGAGTTCTAAACTCTAATTTTATGTTTATGTCTAACATAAATATTTTTACCCAATTACAAGCATATTGTGTGTATACTTCCAAATCATCCTAACACAATTAATTAGCTTAATTTCAACATTATATATTTAATACATAATTCAACACTATATGTCTCACTAATGAAAAATATAGCTTTTAGAGAAAATCAAACTTACCTACCAAGGTTGATTCAAAGATCCAATCTACTTCTCTTTGTTGAAATGTTTGGAGAACTTCCAAGGATCAGCAAGCTTGACTCCAAGATCCAATCTTGATTCCAATGCTAGCAAGCTTCACCCCAAAATCCAATCTTGTTTTCTCCTAAATGAAATGTTGTAGAGACCTCACAAAGCTTCTTTAAACATTTCTCTAACTTAGGCTAATTTCTCTAATACTTGCTTGTATTTAATGTTCTCAAGCTTTTGCTTTGCTTAATTAAAACCTTCCTAAAGCTTGCTATTTATAGCAAAACTTAGGTAATTTTTAATTAATAAAAGTTGTAATAAACTTTTATGTAGGCTTAATCCAATTTGTCCAAATATGTATAATTAGATATGCTTAATCTCTATTGTCTACCACTTTGATTTAATCCAATTAAATCAAGACAATGATAAAGAAATGGATTAGTTAAATGTTTGCCACTTTGATTTAATCCAATTAAATCAAGCCAAAACCATTTATTATTACATACTTACAATTACCATAATATCCTCAAATGGTAGAGATAATTATGATTTTACAATTAAGCCCTTGTGTAATTATTGAATTAATCTAATTAATGCAATTACGTCAAAGTAAATAATCAATGTTATCCAATAACACTTGATTATCTTAGTTGATAATTATAATATTGAATATTATCTTTTATCAAAATTAATCGGCTACCCAAGTGCTCAACGAGTACACTTCATATTGGGACTCTCTAAGTTCAGACACGTTCGTCATATAAGCCTAGCTAATATGTACGCAATTTGGCCACCTCCGAATTCGCGAAGAACACGAATGACCTTTTGAACTATATAAGTCGAGATCATCACATATGTTTAGCAATCCCTCCGTCATAGGCTATCCGAGTTGTGATTAGGAAACATAGAATATACCGTCAAGTTTCTGAGACGCACATCTCATGTCGACATGTCCACGATTCTTCATAACTGATGCGATCCACCCTAGGTGATCGACTTTGGAAATAGTTTTAAGAATCGTGACTTTACTAACATGGATACCTAAACCCCTTATGGTACACATACAGGCCGACAGATCCTATCTTGCTTCGCAATTGATTATTGAGTGCATCGGTCCACACCCAACGAACATCTAGATGCCAGATCATGAAAGGTTTCTGACATGCATGACATCAAAGTATGGAGGATCTCACACAAAATCAATGTTATCCTATAGTCAAAGGATTACATATGCTACTCGACTCGATGAGATTCCTATTGGCGGTGGTGTGTACTTCCAACTATTAGGAATCACTTGTGAGTCGTTCAATATTCGGTCCAACCAATACCCACATGTCTATACGAGTTTCCAAAACTCATGGTATATCGGGTTAAACCATTGGAAATCCAATTCCAATATACGACATGTGCTAGACTTCTAGGTTATAGGAATTCGACTGTATTCCAAAATCAATGACTATGAATATTTACTTTAAGAATATTTTACAATAGTAATATTTTTCCCAATGTCGGACCACACAGTGTCCAGTATTACAACAAGACTATTCTAAGGTCGATGTCATTCTTAGCATATCTATACATCAATCTAATACGCATAATGACAATATCATTAATAAGCTATGAAATGAAAATGTAGTTATTTTATTAATAAATAATAAAATGTACAATACATTATTCGGATTGGCGCTCCAAGCACCAACTCCAACACATCCATCTTCTGATCGATCTTTTGCAGGACGATGTTCTGTGCTCTGACATTCTAAGTTTGCCAGTTCAAGACAGTTTCAAACTGCTGTGGTTCTTCTATCTGACCATTAGGCAGAACAATAGTTTTCTGCATAAATGGTTTAGAAACCATTTTCAACTGTGGGTCTGTCTATTTGTTCAAGGATGGGAATTTTGCATGGTCAGATATTGATTCTTGTTGAAACATCATGCACGGTTGAACAGGTTGAAGATTTGGTGGTTTGATTAGCTCTGGTTTGATCTTACTTCATTCTTCATATTCAAGAAGTATCTATAAAGCTTTTTGGTAGATAGGCAAAGGTCTTTCCTTCATTTCCTTTTTATGTACCCATGGTTGGATACCAATCCAAGGACTATGATTGTCTGGATCATCTCTCTTGTGAGGTTTCTACGGTTTGCAAGGAGAGTGGACCTTTTTTATCTTCTTCTCCTTCTGCGAGGAGGGTTATCATCATCATCATATTCTTCAAGGCATGTGCAATCAAGATTACACATATGGACTTCAGGAAGATCCCATATGAAATGACCGTTGATCTTATTTGTGTACACCAGCGATCCATCAGGGTGAAAAGAGTGAACAAGAATATCAACTCCTCATTGACATGCAACTGGAGTGGTCATCGAACACAACAGGGTGTTGGCTCGTTTTGGCTGGCTAGAAGTACTGAGCTTAGAGAAAACAGTTTTTACAGTTCCATCATTTTTCGGTGGAAACTGGATTCAGCTATATGGATAAGCTCAGTTTGCTGGTGATACTTTTCATAGTTGGTCATTCATTCTAAAGGCATAAGCTGCTGAAGTTCATCCTTTGAGATCTGTTTAGAAATCTGGATGATGGTTGGTATTTCATTTGTGCCTCCTATGATCATTAAAGCATCACATGAATTATGGGTTTGAAGGTCAATGGAGTGGTTTTGTACTCGATCGATTATTTGGTGATGTAAAGTAGCAAACAAAAAAGATTGGGTTAAATCGGCTCAAGAGATCTGGAATTGAAATTTTATGGTTGTAGGTAGGGGTGGCAATTTGGGTCAGATTCGTTTATTCGTTTGATTCGATTCGCTTTAAAGCGAATACGAGTTTGAAAAAATGGATTCGTTTAATAAATGGGTCAATTCGATTCAATTCGTTTATTAAACGAATCGAATACGAATTTAAGCTCACTGATTCGTTTATTCGTTTATGATTCGTTTTATTATTTTTATTTACTAGTTCTTGTTAAATTTTCAATTAAAATTCGAGAAATTATAGCTAATTACCATAGAAAAAGTAATATTTTCGATATTTGGTGATGTATTTTTAGTAAATATATTAATTACATATTTCATATATATATATTTATTAAGAATTAATGTAAATCAAGTGTGGTAAATTATTTTATTAAATAATATCATGACTAAACGAATAAACAAATATTTCTTGATATTAGGATTTGTTTAATGAACTAATCGAATACGAATCCATCACATTTTGATTCGATTCGTTTAGGATTCGATACAAATTCGATTCGTTGATTCGTTTTGCCACCCCTAATTGTAGGAAGATTGAGATCTTTCAGGGACATGTTGAAGTTTGGGTAACAGGTTAAGATCACACTTCCAGCATGTAAAGTTGTAAGGATTGTGTCGATCACCACATGTTGATACTCCACGTACCTTGTGTCTAGCAAAGCTAGTCTGGCTGTAACTGGTAAGCCTCTTCTGCCATAAAGGGTAAGAGCAAGACGAACTGCTCCAAAATGAAGGTGGGTATATCCTTCTCTTTTCCAACCAGTGATCATATCTAGAGGGATATCGAGAGTGACATACTGCTACTGTGATGTTGTTTTTAAAGAACACCGATCAAGTCTGGAAGACTGGACATACTCTTTTGTGGTAGGTCTCTTGGTAGACACTAAAGTTCTAATATTACGGGTAACAAGAATCTTAGGACTGTAGACATTATACGGACTTAACAAATATAAAGAAGACTCATTGATCTGTGCATCTTCTAGGACTTGGGTATACTCTACTAGGTTTTCTATTTTTGAAGCAAGTGTTTTAGTACAAGATCTAGGAAGAGATAAAGAAGACGAAAGTCTAACTTGTTCTAAGACACTATTATTATTACTTAAGGATTCAGTAGGTGTTGTAAACATGACTGTTGGGTTCTCCCCCATACTCACCTCTATTCTATTCATACCTCATATACCTCCCGGGAAAAATTAGCAACGTGGCTCTGATACCAGACCGGTTCTACCAGATTTTTTCGGAATGGTTCAACCGGTCAGACCACTGACCTATTGAATCTTTTGGATCACTGATTCGATCAGCGGTCTGATTCTGAAAATACTAGAATAACCAAATTGGATGGCCATGCACCTTCAGTCACATTAACAAACATGACTGATTTTGACAAGGTAGGAGTAAACATAACTTTGGTTTGATATTTTTTGTACTAGTGGCAGGAAATAAAAACAAAAAACAAACAAAAAAAAAACCGGCTGATTGACATAATATTTCCCCAAATAATAGAAAAGAAGAACATTAGAACAGCTCTATGAGTATATTCCAGATGATGGCATTTTACCAAATAGCTCTCTGGTACAAAATTATCACCATGCTCCCTGGATTGATTGAGGAAGCATTAGTACAAGGAGAACTAGTTACTTCTGCCAAGGAAAAAGGCGAAAAACACACGTGCACGCCCACACCAACCTTTAATGTTCAGATGTTGCATAAGCGTGAAGAAGTCAGATATTCAGTATGGTATAATTTTGAGCAGCTCAATATCAAACAGCAAAGTCTTGTCTATCAATCCTTGGTTTCTCAGCACAAAATCCAAGGCTCGCTGGCCCTGCGAACACAGTAATATTGCTCCTAGCATAAATGATTAAAAAACCATAAATACAACGGTAATGAAAAGACTTGATTAGTACCGAAAATGTAGTTGGCCTTGGCCCACTTTTGTTGTAGTCGTTCTCGGGATATCCAAGCTCCGGGGGCACTATGATCCTGCATCACTGTGAAGTAAACTGTGAAATTTGCAGAGTATCTGCAGCAATAATGCTATTATATGTAAATAATTTTATCGATATCAAGAGAGCATAAAATATCATGCAACAGAAAACATCCTGACATTAAAAGGCGCGACAAGCAATAACAATGTTGCAAAGTAATTGAAGTAATTGATAAGCTATAACCGACTCGAAAATGGTGATGACATTCAAAAGTATTTGTCTAGCATCCACCTTAATGGCCTTCTATAGGGTTTAGTCCACGACACATTCTTGACTCACTCATAGTAAGTGGAATTGGCCTAAAAATAACATATGACATGTAAGTAATGTCAAGTGTTAAGTGTACATGCTTGAATTTCTATTTTTTCCCAGTGGATAGCTATTTGAACATTTTCACTTATCACTTAATAATAATAAAGGCTAGGTGTTTAAGAGAAGCTTATGCTGCAGCACCTTCTAACGGTGCCCAAAGCCATGCCTGAAACAGCTTCCTCAAAAGCTGGAATAACCTGAAATTCAAAAAATCAGGCAGGACCATTAGAAGACTGGCTCCATTTGGTAGTGCGGTGTTGTGGCGTTTAAGCCATAGCTGTTGTGAAATCGAAGCCCTAACTGTGATATTAAAGTTAATAATGTTTGGTATATATGACTTTTAAATAGTAATTCTGAGAACAATAGTAAAGATAATATCAGTTTTTTAACAAATCATTGTGGGGTAAAATCACCATAACTTCCAAGCTACAAATGCAAGTGTTTACCAAACACCTTATAGGCATGGCTCTCCCAGACAGCTAAGACAAATGGAATTATTCACCACTACCGCTAATATAATCCCAATCTCAGCAGTTGCACTATGCAAAATGCAACTCAAATTATCTTCAGACATAGTTTTCTTAACTTAAAAGGACAACATTCAGAAGCGTTAAATTTTTTCTAAACGAAGTGATTATAAACAAGCATGAATGTGAACCATGAAGAAAGTCATCAAAAACACCTAACAGTAGAACAACAAAGGCATGGACAAGCATTCTCCATCCATCCTATCTGGGTTGTAAGGATAAATCTTTCAACAGGGGAATATTTTCTTACCTCTTGAGATCCGAGTTTAAATTTAAAAAAGTCCTTGTCATCCCCCTGCCAATTACAAAACCACAAAAAACTTATTATATTTGGCAAGTATTGCAGAACAGTGTTCAGAATAAGATAAGGAGCTTTCCATACCTCAAAGGAACCACCCTTTGTCTTGTTTCGAGCTTCAAATATGCGACCATAGTATCCTATGGTGTAACCATCCCAATCAACCTAAAATGCATCCAATTCATAAATTGCTTGCATAATGCCAACTTGAGAATAACCAAAAGAACTGGATTCTAAATTCTTCGTCATTCAGTAATTTTGAAACCTGAACTTGTTCAAAATAACAAATCTATAACTTAATTTTTTGAAGAGCCCACTTTACTTTGTTTTAGATTGATGAGATGGCCATGGAGGATGCATCATGTAAGACTTATGAGGAGATCGGCTTCGGTGCTCAATTGCTTAAAAGGTGCATTATTACGCTCTCTAATATTTATACTAAGGGCAGAATGTAGCAGGTTGGCTATCCAAAAAGCTATTTGGGCATTTTCAATACTACATAGGCTTTTATGTTTCTTCTGAGAATATAATTAAGTGAAAAATTTAGTTACGAAAATTTTCGTTGAGTTAGGAAGAATAACAGAGCCCATTCATAGCAATAAAGAAAGCAAATTGACTCTTCAAAATTATCTCTATCAACTGACTAACAATATTTATGAGAATGTGCAAAGCCTTTATAGATCGATTATCTCCTTACCACAACTGTCTCTCCCATCTTTGGCATAGGACCACTTCCTTGTCTCAAGTCCTGCACTCTTATAATTTTGAAATTAAACCAAATAACTAAATCATGAATGTTTATGCTGCAAATAGATACAGAGGTTTTAAGATGTAGTTTCCGATGGATGACCTTATATTGAAGTCCAGATTCTGTTTCTGTGTAGTCTGGATACCGCATTTTTGTCTTGCCATAATCTTTCCCTCGAAGTGCTGGCACTACATGTCCAATCATATTACCTATAAGTCCTTGCAACAATAATATCTCTTACAATGAAAGAGTGTTCTCAATTTATTGGCACCACTAGCGCAAATTAGAAAAATAGAATAAACCATGCCAAAGTCACTTCCCTTGAATCAATCTTGTCCTATTAAGATTTAAGAGCATCTCCAAAGGGCTGGAAAATCCATGTTTTATCTTAGATCTAGGGAGTGAGATATGATTTTACTCTCCAACAACACTCCATATTGTCAGAAATGATGGCCCACTGCACAAGACTTCCCACACTTTAGGCTCTAGGGAAGATTCAATACATGCGTAGCCTTACCGTTGCTTTTTTGCAAAGAGACTATTTCCGCGACTCGAACCTGTATATTCTACTTAATTTTTCGATGACCACAGTCCTTAGAATTATGAAGAAAAAAGGATATCCTACACATAAACCAATACTACTATAAAGACCAACCAATTGATAGTTTAAAATTTATATAATAAAATATTTTATATTATGGAGGAGGATTGTTAGAGAAAATCCTTGAGGCCATCCCCTCTAGTATAAAAAGTCAACGACTTACCATGATTTATGATAAAAGCTTCTGAGGGCAAGGCACAAGTCCATGGATTAGTTAAGGTGTGCATACACCTCAGTTACAAAAAAATTCCTCCCACATGATTCCCTAAATTAAAAGTGATGTCATTTTTTAATAAATATAGAGAGCAAGCATTCTTGGAGATGTTGCAAGACTTGTACATTGATTATGACTGATAGATGAGTCAAATAACTAATGGCCAAGAGAAGAGTCCTAACTTTTTTGTTATTATAATATTATTCTATGGCTAGGGGCTCAAAATGTAAGAATGGGCTTGGGCTCCAAGGATACCAGTACCGGCTTACTACGAGATATCGGAGGCAATTTGCTACCATCTTAAAATAATTTATGAACTGATAGAAATTTGAGGACCCCAAATTCCAGAGCAATTATGAATTCAATTAGTAGTGAATAAAAGGGATGGTAGAAAGTTACTATCAGCAAATTCAGCAGCAAAAGCAACTCCATCCATTGAAACATTGAACAAGGCTCCAGCTAATAACCCAATGGATGACATCAGCACTCTCCTTCGCTCAATGACCTGTCCGTTACTCGTAGCACCATTTACACCTGTAAAAGAGAGCGAGTAAAAATCATAATTAATTGTCATGAATTCAATATATTTATCAACTTCACTTTGCAATAAAATCAAAATTTGGATCAATAAAAAAGAACCCACGTGTGCATTGAAAGCAGATAAACTTTACAGCAAATAAAATAAAAGAGTAATTACTGCTAACCGTAGGAAGATGAACCCTTGAATTGATGTGGGTGGTGGAGAGATTGCGGAGCTAATTGTTCTTGACGACGACGACGCACTGAAGATGAAGCTTTGATAGCAGAGAAAGGTGAAGAAGAAGAAGATGCAAGAGCTGAAATTAAAGCCATTGATTAATAATTATCATAAAGAAATAGTTTCGCGGGAAGATAACGGCCTCAGATTTTGTAGCCAGAGCCCTCTAGCACTGTGATCATATCTCTAAGTGTACGTGGGGTCCGCTTTTGGCCAACTCAACTCACCACTTAATTAACTGGACACTTTAATGGAAAATTGATTGTGATTTGAAATTAATCACATGGAATAATTGAAATTAGGGCATGATTATGGTACTGGGGCACTAATACGAGGGGTCTTCAAATTTTGGAGACGAGCCGAGAGTAACCCACATCAATCAGTAATTTGTAATTATTGGTGTAAAAAAATATATTATTATATTAATAAAATATTATTAAAATAAAATAATAGTGATAAAATAAATAGAAATCATTTAAAAAATTAATAAAATGAAATTTTCAAATTATGTCTAAAGTAAATTTTCATATTTAATGTCATATTTTCATAATTAATGTCTATATTTTCATGTTAATGCACTATTTTCATGTTTAATGTCCAAATTTACATGCTAATGCTATGAAATTTCAGATGAATAATGATATACATGTAAAATGTCAAAATCTTATGTCACATATGAAACTATTTTTCATGTTCAATGCCTTATTTTTTTTATGTTTAATACCATAAATTTCATATTAATGCTAATAAATTTTCATATTTGTCGATTTTGCATTAACTTGTGCCAATTTTAATGTTTAGTGCCTAAAATTTCAAATTAATGCTATATAGTGTAATAAATTTGTGATTTTCATATTTGATGCCTTAATTTCATATTTATTGCTTAAATTTTCAAGTTAATGCAGTATTTTTATGTTTAATGCCTCATTTTCATATTTAATGTCAAAATTTGCATGTTAATGCTATGAAATTTCAAATTAATACTCACAAGCCAATAATTTAATAATTTTTATGTTTAATGCCCTAAATTTCATATTTAATTCCCTATGTTCATATTTAATGCATAAATTTTCAAGTTAATGCACTATTTTCATGTCTAATGTCATATTTTCATTTTTAATATCAAAATTTGCATGTTAATGCTATGAAATTTCAGTACACGTATGAAATGTCAAAATCTTATGTTACGTGTGAAAATATATTTCATGTTCAATGCCCTATTTTCATGTTTAATGATAATAAATTTTCATGTTAATCGATTTTGCATGTTTATTGTCCAATTTTCATGTTTAATGTCTAAAATTTCATGTTAATGCTAAACAATTCGAGTGGGATCTAGTCAATATCAAATCAATTTTCAAATTTAATGTCTATATAGTAAAAGATAAAATCATGTTTAATGTCTATAATTTCATATTCAATGCCCCAAATTTTCATATTTAATGTCTAAAATTTCATATTACCGGATATTTAGGTAACTGATTTTTTAAAATTTGTAATCTTTTAAAAGGATGGGTTGAATCTCAGCCTTTGGATTTTCTTCCAAATGCTGAGATTAACCCCAGCACCCATATCCCCAGTACACTAGCCGAACCCTTGAAATTAATATGAAAGGATCTCATTTGATTGAAAATAAAAATATTTAAAATTCATCCCTCATAATCTTTTAAAATTATTAAAAATCATTCATTTATGATGAATAAAAACTAATTATTTAAGAGTGTTCAGTCAAATTAATATGAATAATTGAATAGAGATTGTTTTCATATAAATATACATATTTATTCTTATTCAAGAAAATATATTAAATTAAGGATAATGGTGTTATTAATCGCGATAATAATTCATTCAAATCAAGTATTTCACTTTATTTTAACTTTTTTAAATAAATCCTTTTATTTTTCATAATTAAAAAATAATTAAATTGAAATTAGGTAATTAAGAATAAAAAATCAACTGATTAATCATTTAAAATAGACGAGTTTAGATGTTGGTTTAAAATAATGATTTTTTAATAGATCGAATTGCTAGTATAGCAATCCACGATTAAACGTTGATTAATCGACATTAATTTGCAAACGATGAAGCTTTTTTATTCTTAAATGGATGATATTGATTTAATCTAGTTGGCTTAATTTTAATAGTAAAAGTAAGAGGTCACACGTTCAAATTCTAAAGAGTGCATTTAGTTGTGCTATATATAAGGAAGATATTGAAAAGTTTTGATAAGGTTTAAATCTTTTGAGTATGATATGTTGGCGTTTTGGTGGCGGAAGCGCGATTTTAGGCAAAAAAAAAATAGATTTTAAACATTTTAAAATTTTCCAAACAAATTAGCCAATATCTAATACCTCTAATTGGATCGTATTTCACCTAAATATATTTTTTGTTAACAACTTAAGAATATAAATGTAACATCCCGCCAAAGGTAGGATGTTACTGGTATGAGACATGGTTATTAACTCATCTCCATAAGCCTCCAAATCTACAGAAAAACGACGTGATGTATCCTAAAATTGGACAACTTGGAACACAGTCCAACACCAAAACGAGACATGTAATAGGTATCAAATATGCAAAAAGACTTTAGGTCCACACACAAGACACATCAAGCTTATACTTAACACTTAAGAGCTCCGTGCCCACAACATCATATATAAATCAAAATTTTTATTTATATATTTCAAAACAGCTTGCACAACACGAAAAATAACCTAATTATCATGGACCTTAAACCTCTGCGATATTTCCCAGAACACTGGAGAGAGTGACTGCAACTTGGGTGATCCGACGTCTCGAGTATGGCTTTCAAAGATGAAGCGACTAACCGATCTAGTAGCCAACCTGCAAAACTAGTAAACTGATTTGGTGTGAGTTATAAAACCCAGTAAGTAACCACGCTCGTACTACAAACAAAACATACAAGTCAAACATATCATGTCATATACCAGAAATTTTTAGATTTACTAATTTGTTACGGAATCAGAATTTTAACTTTTTATTATCCTCTATTCTCTACACACGTGAAATCCTCACATATATATGTGTGTGTCAATCTAGAGGTCAAATGCCCAGAACATACAAAGTATAAATTTCGAATCTATTTCAGTTAACTAAACAGAAAGTTACATCTTTTATACTTTATCGCGAATAAGCATATTTGAAATATCATCAAGTCGGTAAATTAAATAAGCTTTCTTTAATTCCGATAACCTTACGATTGCTTAACATGCGTGACCTATACGCATTTACATAGGAAATCATAACTCACTTCTCTTATGGTCATGCAAGTCTAAATTTCATATTCTTACGTGGAGACGTTTCTGATACCGGAAACCTACAAACACATTCAGTCTTTTACCCAAACATACATACATACACTTACGAACTTAGCAAACATAATTTATAACATTTTATACTCACAATGATTGTCAGGTCATTCATTTCACAGAAACATAAAACAATCCAGACATATCACAGTTTTCTATGACATATACTCACAAACTCAGACATACATATAATCATCGTGTACCGATAGCAAAACATATATAACAATTCAATACATCAAAGAACACATTAACCAAAACAAAACATACATATGCAACTGGCTTACCCATGCAATGATCGAACGAGACTCATTACCTATTTTAAAATATGTAAAGATGAATACCGTCCGAACAGATTCCTAACTAGCTCGGGTATACACAACACTAATTATCACTAATTAAATCGACACATATGCGCATATATAACGTAACATAAACTCATTGTACAATTCCTCATACACATACACATACATGACAAACACTCCGACTCATAACCAAATACTCATAATATACATATATTTCGAACATATGACTATGCACATTACTACGAATTCAGATGTCATACCTAATTAACAGTCCTCACATCTTTTACTTATCGATAAAATAATTAAGTTTCAGAATTCTTATCTGGAAACATTCCTGATACTAAATTATCAATTAAACATATCCATTCATATATGCAATCCTCTCAATCACGTGCCTTTACAATTCAGGAAAAACTTAGCTTATATCAATTTCTTATCACTCTTAAACTACCTTAACGTGCAATACAGACAAATCACATGTATTAGTCCCAATAACGAACTTATTCAAATACCGTACATATACATAGGTTTTATAAAAATTCAGAAATCTTAACTTATTCCATTTACCGATCCTATATACTCAAATATACATATTTGATCATCATATACAAATACAAATACATGTACATATGTGTTATACATGAAAATACATACCATTACATTATCATATACTTGCATACATAAATACATGCATATATATATTAAACTCATCAATTATTCTATTTTCATATCAAATTCATAGCAAGATCAAACCAAACCCACAATCAATATTTAAGTTCTCATCGCATGGGTTACTTACCTGGCTTCACGAGCACTCCAGGTTCTAGTCAAATCTGTCAAAACAAATGGCGAAACACTGTCAGAATCGCGACTTTATAGAATTCTCGTCTTAACTATGACAAAATTTTGGATCTTTCCGAGACAACCATATTAAGTCTGATTTCAATGATTACAGTTTCATAACTCTAAAAACATCTTATATTACAAATCCATAGCGTCAAATTCACTTTCTGATACAAAACTCGAAAATATTTTTAGAAGTTTGAAATCATTACAAACGAATCTGTAACCTTTCAGATCCATCATCTACCCCTCAAAACTAATCAAATATATCTAATACATCATAACATATCGTTCCAGAGCTATCAGATAGCTTAATTTCTCAAATTACATGATTTTTGAAAAAATTTCCGTCATCTTTTTCGTTAACGCTACCTTCCAAAACTTTCTTGGATTTATCTAAACATTATCAATCATCATACATAACTCATATCTTACATTACATTTAGAAAACATCAATCACGTCAACTTACTTTCTACCAGAAACTTGCATATATATCAGATTGATCTAATTCGTTTTCTCCCAGATCTACCATATACACATATTTAATATACTCAAGCTCAAACAATTCAATTATATCTCATTACGTTAAACTACGAAGCTACTGAAAACATCCGAACATTTAACGACAAACTCGAAATCAGCGGATTATTACCGGAAGGTCTTACCGTGATTTCGATGGCATATACGGACTCCCAACGATCCCTAGTAACACACTACAATCGACGAAATTTATTAGAGCTACTTTTCATTCGGAGGTTATTATTCACCATCATTTTCTCGATTCGCGTGCAATCGTGCAAACAATTTGAATTCGTAACATGTGTAACTCCCAAATAGATGTGTGACATTTAATCTCTCCCCTTAACTTTTAAAAGGAAGGTTCCTCCTTTCATTCTTCCACACCAACAATTTGAGAAAGAATTGAGATCTCTCTCAACTTCTTTTTAATTTCCAAAATTCTCTCTAAAGTTCTTGAGTGTTTACTAGTGTTCTATTGTTCTTAGTATTTGAGTTCATACAAAAATTCAGTTCGCTAGAATAGAAGAGCAATGCCTCTCTTGTTATTCCCATTGTTATATAATAGGAAATAGACATTGTTCACAATTTTAGCACCCATTGAGAATGAGGTGAATCTATATTAAGAAAATTATGTACTACACAGATCTCGATGTTCTAATTATACTTTCAAGTTGAAGATTATACCTGAATTTTGTCCACCATTTTAGAAGCCCTCTCACTTCCGATCATGAATTCGGTAATATTTAAGTACATTATTATTTTAAATTATGTTGTTCATTAAAAAATTTACATATATTTATTGGTAACTAGCAAAATAATTTTCTACACATCAAGCCAAAGAAAAGAAGTCCACAAAACTTCTAGATATATATTTATAGAAGCATAGAAGCAGAATTGTGGTATCATTCTAAAATTTTCTAACTTATCACTATCTGTGTATAAATCAAACCCTATAACGGCAGAAAGCCACAAAAGTGAATAACAAAGACGAAAAGAAAAACCAATTTCAGAGAAGATCCTCAGACAAATCTTCATATTCAATCCATCAATTCTTTCGGAATGGAACTTGTGTTATATACAGTACTTGTATTCTGATTGGCTCGGCTCCTACAATTTATCTGCGATTCTTCCTAAAGCGTCTGCAAGCTTATTAAGAACAGCAACTAAACTACCTGCATGGTCTTTCCTCTGTTCCCTGTCTAACTGGAAATTGCTGTTCTGAGCTTCAAGTTGGGCAGTCAGCATTTTGCCATTCTTTTCCAAAACATCAATCAGCTGATACTGCAGATTGCTCATTTCTTCATCCCCCTCTACTGTGAATCGTTTCCGCTTCCGCTCATCTTGAGAAGTAGAGCCTATCTCGAGATTCAAAGCCGTCTGTTTCTCGGTCGTCGCGCCTGCAGGTCAAATGATTTTTCATTGAGCAATAGAATCATAGTACCTTTCTAGAATACATATGCATATTGCATAATTTTTTAAAATAACGTTTTAAAACATGAGATGTCTACTTAAAAGAGGAAGTCTTAAAAGAGATCTGTCGCACCATATTTGCTGAGAGCGTGTGAACAATATATCTATTCACGACAAGTGTTCACTGTTGGTGAGCGATATAAGGGGTCTCATACAAAACACTCTCCCTCAAAATCTACAAAGCTAACCCAATGAAGAAAGACATACGAAAAAGCGGGCTCATAAACACAAATATATATAAATATAAATAAATATATATATATATATATATATATGCGCTCCAAACAAAGAGATACTAGTTGTGAATTCTAACACCTCAATATCATTATATAAA
>SKCR01004443.1:0-26631 GCA_019454045.1 Zanthoxylum bungeanum | reverse complement strand
CCACTTTTAGAAATCTCAAATTATTATAATATGGAAATTGTCAGTATTACCCAATTAAGTTGAACTAGCCATAAAGGCAGTGTGTATTATTTATCCATAAACCAGCCATATAGGCGGTAATCATTTGTCACCTAAAGATTGTCCTATAAGCGGTGTCACATTATGTTACATAATTAAAACTAGCCATTAAGGCGGTAATAAACTTTTAATCCAATTAAATTACAATTTCCATATTATAAATTAGGTGAGATTAATCTATCTTTACTATTTCTAATTTAGAACTCCCTTATTATAATATATAAATCAGCGTGATAATTACCAACCAGCCATATAGGCGGTATCCTGATTAAATCAAATTAATAATTTATTACCAACCGACCAACTAGGCGGTATCCATGCTTAGTCAGGTTAAAACCAATTTATAATTAATTACCAACCGACCAATATGGCGGTATCCACATTACGTCAGGTGTTAACCTAGTTTATATATTATAACTAAGGTAGATTAATCTAAATTATAAAAGTAAAAATCTTCAACCTTCCCCAGCAGTAAATTAATTACCGAACATAAAAGAAAAGAAAATAAAATAAAATTTATTACAGAAAGTAAAAGTGCATAATTAAAAGTACTAAAAGTAAAAATGCATAATTTAAATTACAAAAACTTGAACACACAAGATACAATCCTTAAAGTCCTTACAAAACCCAAGGAATGCATGATTTGAATTCTGAAATCGAGCTGAATTTATAGGCCTCGGTAAGCATGGCGCGTCGCGACGCAACAACATTTTCTCATCGCGACGTGAGTGGATCATCGACACATGGCGGATTGGCTTCGCGAGATCGTGACACGTGTCATGCTTTCGTCGGCGGCTGAATTATTAGTCGGCAACATGTGATGATGACATGTGTCCCGGCGCATGTTAGCGTGATTCACTGAGATGTTGACACATGTCAGACGTATTTTAGCGTGGATGATAATTGTCGGCAGCATGTGATGGTGACATGTGTTAGCATGACACATTTTAGCAAACAGCACATGTCAGCAACGCGTATTTTAGCAAACCTCTCAAAATGTGACACTTGTCCTGGCGCCTTTTAGCAGGTGGCGCACGTTAGCGGTTGAGCGAAGCGAGGAACAAAATCTTCAAGCTTTTCCCTCATAGGGCTCACGGTCTTGAGCTGAAAAATTGTCCTCCATTTTCGGCCATGGTCCTCCTCCAAGCTCCAAGCTTTGGCTTGTGAATTCCATGCCCATGGGTGGCTTTCCCTATTACCTTCTCAAGACTCCGGAAGTGTGCTAGCACTTGATAATTTTTGCCACAAAAATCACCATTGGTTCTCCTTGTGTTCTCGGCATTTTGGCAGAAAACAAAGAGGAAAAATAGCCCCTTAGGCGTGAGAGAAGAGAAGAGAATGAGAGAAGTGTGTTGTGTGTTGTGTTGTTAGAAATGTGTATCTAATACACATAAATGAATTTCAAAAATTCATTTACCAACAAAAAAAAATAAAATTTACATTCCAAAAGTCAAATGGCAATAATGCCATCAACCACTACTATCAATCAATAAAGTGACAAATTGTCACATCACTCAAAGTGACAAGTTGTCAAATCACTCAAAGTGACTAGACATCACATCAATCGATTAACTAGTGATTTGACACTTGATGTGACTTGTGGGCCGCCCTTGAATTCGAAATGCGAGTGCGCCTGCAAACACTCCCGGGCTCGGGTTTGCTAATTCCAAATTAACGAATTTTCCGTTGCGACGAAATTAAATCTAATTTAATTAAATAACTTTGCCTAGCAAAATTACTATCCACATCACTAAAGAATTAATTCTAATTAACTCATTCGCCCGAATTAAATCTAATTTTAATTCCACGTCGAAATCCAATTTCTTATAATATATCGAATATATTATTTAATCGATTAATTCCAAATTAATCATTTTCTCTCTTTAATAAATATTTTATCCAGATAAAATATCTCTGTAATTAATCCCAGATTAATTTTGTCTCTCATCTAATTAATCCCATATTAATAAAGTGCGAGTCATACGTCATCGGTGAATCTTCGGGAAGCGACCCATGAGATCCCTGGATATGTTGGAAGTAAATCCGGTCGTCGGACTATCCGAACACGTACGTACGTAGTACTACGTTTTTATCGATTTACAAGACATGGTTGGCTTCTAGCAAAGCGCCATGCCTACCCAATTCTCTAGAAATATCCTTACAGGAATAAAAGATCTATATCAGGCGTAGTATACGTAGTATTGCGTATTTCGATCCAGTATCGGATTATCATATGCAAGGCCTGGGGCTGGTACAATGTCTGCCCCGTATGAAGTATTGTCGCAAGTATTAGTGGTGCAAGTCTCAGGTTAAGACCAAATACACCTACCCTGATTCGGACTTCCATAGACACATAGTCATACTACCAATGGAATTCCGAGGGGTCTATCCAGAGCGAAGCTGTTTCCGTACCATCGGTAAACACAACCTCCTATTACACTTGCATGAGTATCATATACCCAAATATATGAGAACTATGACGTTATGCCCTCATAACGCGCACAAGTGTAATACTAGTCTTTTTCACATTATCGATGTCCAATCTCGATAATACTCTGACTAATCATATGAACCTTTCATCATTTATACATCTTGGTGATCTAATCACAAATGATAAAAGAGCAATTTCCTTTATCACATAGTTAATTTGTACAACAACACCATGATCTGTACAAATAGTGACGCTATGGGTCATAACTATCCAATAATCTCCCACTTGGCCTATAGCCAGTCACTCAAGTGTCCTACACCCGAACTATGTACGGTTCGCTCAAACTTCTGCTGAGGAAAAGGCTTTCGTCAGCGGATTTGCATGATTATCATCTGATGCAATTTATACGATCATCACATCGCAACGATGTATGATCCGAACGGATCAGATGAATAATCGAAGTATATATTTGGATCGTTGATGAGACCATTAATTCTTTAGCCTGCGCTGTAGCCTAGCTCAGATGCTAAAGAATTATCTAATCTAATTAGATTTATTATCAATCCAGAAGGCTTCTATTGCTGCCTCAGCTGCAGCAATAATCCACTTTTGTTGTTTATTTGTTAACAATATCTTGCTTGGAAGATTTCCAGCTCACTGTTCCGTTATTCAAACTTTATAGTACCGTTATGCGACTTATAGTCGTTTTTATCGGTTAGGAAACTTGCAGCAGTGCACCCAGTCACTTCAAGTTCTCTTTCTCCATAGTTTAAGACAACATCCTTAGATCTCTAAAATACTTAAGGATGTTCTTAACATCAATCCAGTGACTATCACTTGGATTGGCCTGATTGTGAATCCATGTGCTCAAAGCATATGAGACACCAGGTCACATACATTTTTCAATGTACGAGTTCTCGGAAAGTGCTAACAACTTTAAATCTATCCGAGTAGATCTATATTCCTAGAATAAAGGTTTCCGTTAAGGAAAGCAGTTTTGGCATTCAGCTGACATATTTCATAAATGAAACATGCAGCATTAGCAAGCATTATCTAAATGTATTTAGCGTGGCAACAGGTAAAATGTTTCATCGTAATCGACACAATGTTGATAACGATACCTTTTCGCTACATGCCTAGCTTAGTACGTTAATATGTTGCCATCCATGTATGTCTTCCTTGAAGACTTATATAGTACCAATAGGCACAATGCCTTGCGGTACAAAAACTAGTATCCAAACTTAGTTGGTATACAGGGAATCCATTTCGGATTATATGGCACTTTGCCATAATAGGGAGTCGATACCTTGAATCACTTCCTCATACGTAGTCAGTTCGTATTCCTCAATAAGATTGGCATCTTTATGAGTTGAGATCAGAAACCCATACCCCAGGTTGTTTTCTGACTCTCTCCGACTTACGTGGTTCTTGTGTATTCGAAGATTATTGGTATAGTTACATCCTCGATGAACTATTTGTGTTCCATTAAGGAATCAGTGCCTCCGATTTTCAGAGAGTTTTACTTTCCTCCCACTTACCACTGCATATAGGTATTCCTCTTAGGAAAACCGCATGGCGAGCAACAATTACATTGTTCTTAAGTGAGTTGTATAAGTACTATACTTTGGTTTGCCTAAGATAACCCACAACTTACGCACTTATCCGATTTGGGTTTTAGTTTGGTATCATCCAAACGTATGCCTAGCATTCCCAATCTTCAGGAATGAGAAAACCCGGTTTTTTCTTGTTAATATATAATATGAAGTCTGTCTAACATATTTTGTTTTTTATGGAACCTTATTCAAAATAAGTTTTGCACTGTTTGAAGCTTATCCCTTGAAGGAAATGGTAGCTTAGAGCGACTCATGATTTACCTTATCATGTCCAACAAAATTCGGTTTCTCCGTTCAGAGACACCGTCAGAATGACGTGTTCCGGGAGGAGTCCTCATTTAAAGAATACTATACTCTTTCAAGTATTTGAGAAACTTATTGATTAAGTAGTTTAATCATGGTCGAACCGTGGTGGTTTTAATACTTTAATCGATCTGTTTGTCTACTTCGTGTCGAAACTGTAAAAGTTTCCGATTTCTTGTTTTTAAGGAAACACATAACCATAACGCGATGCCACATCTGTAAAGGTCACGAAGCATTCATATCCACCTATAGCCTAGCTAGATATGGGCCCATTTACGTCACTATGAACGAGGGCTAACAGATCGGTGGCACTTGTACTTTTACCAAGTAAAAAGGTGTTTTAGGCACTTTGCCTAACAAACTATATTCGTAGACATTATTTGAATAGAATCAAATTTGTCCTAGTATCCACTCTTCAAAAGTGTGGATAATTTTTGTCTTTTTTAATTGTTCACAGACAGCAATGCCACATTTAAGTTTTAACTGATTAATTCAGTTTGAGCTATTTATTTGTCATATTATATGTGTGAGATTGATTTATATTCAAAATATAAATGTTATTATTCACATCTAATGTGTTTATCTCAATATCATCTTTATAAAATAAAACACTTTAGTGTTCTAGAATATAAAGGTATACCCGCAACGGGTTAAACCCTGATATAGAGATAATGTTCCTAGTCAAACTAGTTACATTGTAACAGTTTCCTAATTTAAGTACATACCCGAAGGGTAGTTCCTAAACTTAGGTATCTATTGTTAAAACACCGACTTTCGTCCTGTTTCCTATTCGTAGGTAAATCTCAACTGAAGTCAGTATCCTGCTCATCAGCAGATTCTGCACACCAGTACATATTTATGTACCAAACTCAGTATCTAAAATCCAATTTTAATACTAGCAGTGAACATGTTTATAACAAACACATTTGAAGTCGGAGCCTTGCACCGTCTTCAATTCCTTTATGTCTACCTTGTCCTTACGGCAGTCACGCTTCAGTGACCCTGTTTGCCACAATTTAGGCAGACATCTTGGGATATGTCATTTGTCTTCCCAGAAGATGATAATGATTTTGCCTTTGCCCTTTTTCACATTCCAAAAGCCTTTGGCCAAGCCTTGGCCTCCTAGAATATCGAAGTAAGATGCGCCTTGCGCTTCTTGCCTTATTGCAAACTTTTGGTTTTGTCTCCTTGAGAATAGCCATTAAATCTCCAAGAGTTTACTATTGCAATTGGTTCTTCTAAGATCTAGGGATAGATCTACGAAGATCCTTCAATTCCAATATCATACTATAAGGATCTAAACCTTAGTTCTGATTAAGAAATTAAGGAGTCTATTTGGCAAGCTTAATGGATTAAGCACTAAAGTTATCATTACATGAATATTCCAAATATCATGTTCTACTATTTTCTTAACTCCGGGCTTAGGCCTAAGATGTTATTTTATCAAATAAAGTAACTTCTTAGTTTTCAGGACTATCCTGATTCATTATTCCCAATTTGAAAATTAAAGTCGTTTAAATACATTTTCACCCAAGATTATGTTTTAAACACTAATCTTTCAATTTTATCATGATTCTAATAGTCCAACTATTTAATCAATGATTTTAGGTACTATTTATTATAATGATTACTATAGTCCAACTATATAATCAACTATAATTTAATAGGTTAAATTCAATTATATTGATTACTATAATCCAATTATAAAATCAACTATTAATTGAAATTGTTAATTCAAATATATTGATTACTATAATCCAATTATATAATCAACTATAAATGAAATAGTTTGAATACAGTCCAACTGTTAAATTAAAACAACAATTAAATATTAGTCCAACTAATATATTAATTATATTGACGAAAAAATTTGAATGAGCGCGTATGGCAAGTAACTAAACAAATATTGTAAATTTAATACTTGTCTCCCACTATTTTTCGACGAGCCTCTAACCCTCTGTGGAGTACTCTGGAAACCTTGTTTCCTAGTGGGCTAGGATCCCGTTAAATAACACACAATCTTGACTTTGGCCAACAAATTGTATGATAATTAACTAGGTAGATCTCTAAGATCAATTGGATCTCATCCAATTCCTAGATCCAGTAGGTGGACATCCAAGTCCGAAACATATATCTTATATATGCCAATATATCCAATATATTGCCTAACCTTTTTCCTCTGAATCAACTAAGCCTTGGCTTTGGAACAACAAACTTAGTGATCCTAGTTAAACGGAACCCATTGACCTTGGAAAGCTTCGTAATCAGTGTCGATGGACAAGAAGTGATCTTGACTTTGGCCAACAAATCACAACTTGGACAAGACACCAATATGTAACAAAGCCTTCATGATTCAAACACATCCTCGACGGACAAAGGCCTTGACTTTGGCCAACAAACCAATGCCAGTCTTGGATCTTGAGTAAGAATCACTCAATGGAAGGAAAAACGCTTAATATGATGTTGAGGGTTTTTCGCTTGTATTTGGCAATCAATTAATTATCTTTGTTAAGGTCTCATAATCATACACCCTTAAGCATGCATTCTAAACACATAATAAGGCTCGTATAAATAAATATATTAATGATATGCGGATGGATACTTAACACATTGTTCCTAGAACAAATCTCTCCATTTCCTCTCTCCTGCTAGCACATGTATTACTTCTACCCGTTACATAACACTTCTAAAGAAACCTCATTTACATTGAGGGGAATAGGTGAAAGAGAAATACAAAGAGTAAGGAGGTAATAGGCTGGACTCGCAGGTCCAATTAATAAATTCTAAATTTATTACAATAATTTCCAAAATTGCCCCACCCATCTAATATCCATCTGATATACATTATTCATGCATCGGAACCATGTATTCACACAAGCATGTTATCAATCAATCTAATCCAATTAATTAATCTGAATATTAATGACCATCCAATGTTCAAACAACGATTTGATTTTGCGCGAGTCCAACTCGTTTTACGAATAAGTACTCAAAGTACGAATTCTTGCATTAAATTAAACTACAAAATTAAATCCAATTTAATATGTGTATTTAATAATAATTCACTATTTAATTCCAAATTAAATATTACACTTTATTAACGAACCTTTACGACTTAGATTCTAAATCTAACCGTTACGGGTCTCAAAGCCCGAATAACATCCAATGTTAATTTAATTAAAGTCCAATGAGCTTTTAATTAATTTCTTAATTCATGGACCTTTGGTCAACATGGGTCAAACCCAAATACCAAATCCCATTTAAGGAATCACCCTTATATGCCAAGAAACCAATTTAGGCCCATTAGGCCCAATTAATTATTAAAGGTCCATTAAGTCATAATTGGACTTTATGGATATGGTTTTGGGCCCAATTGGATCCAACCAATTTAGCCTAAACCCAACTTGGTACAACCAAGCCCATTAAGGCCCAATTACAACTTTTAAAGCCCAATTTCCAAAATAGGCCCAATTAATTAAATTACCAAATTCCAAATTTTATAACTTAATTAACCAAAGTGTAAGCCGTAATTAATTACCCAAATTAACATTTCTAAAACACCAATTTGTACAATTAATTATGCTCATTAATATCAAACATGTCCAACACATTTTAATCAAAAATCAAACCCATTTCATGCTTCTTAACTCATGGCAATGGTAGGGATTTTTGTCCAATTCCAATTTCAATCCAATTGAATTTAAATTAACATTCCCAAAGTCTTTCAAACTCATCCAATGAAACAAAAAACAAAATTACCATGATATTAGGGTACATAAAGTTTCGGCCAAGCCTACCTTTTGGGCAAAATATGATCCAATCAAACTTTCATGAAATTGATCCAATACAACTTCAATTAAACATCATTCAAGCATACTCAATCAAAGAATTGATCAACTCATGCTCAAATTCAATTTACCCAATTTTAACCCTAAGTTCAAGTTTCATGCTCAACCTCACTCTGATACCATTGTTAGGTTTCTACGATCTAACCGGGATCGATTCAAGCAATGAAACAACATGTGAATACTCAAAGAAGTTTCAGAATACTTACAATGAACGGTTGAGCGATGCGAGGAACAAAATCTTCAAGCTTTTCCTTCCTAGGGCTCACGGTCTTGAGCTGAAAAATTGTCCTCCATTTTCGACCATGGTCCTCCTCCAAACTTCAAGCTTTGGCTTGTGAATTCCATGCCCACTGGTGGGTTTCCCTATCACCTTCGCGAGACTCCGGAAGTGTGCTAGCACTTGATAATTTTTGCCACAAAAATCACCATTGGTTCTCCTTGTGTTCTCGGCATTTTGGCAGAAAACAGAAGAGGAAAAACAGCCCATTGGGTGTGAGAGGAGAGAAGAGAATGAGAGAAGTGTGTTGTGTGTTGGTTGTTGGAAATGTGTATCTAATACACATAAATGAATTTGAGATTAGGGTTCCATTGAATTCGGACAAGCCAACCCAATTCTACATAAATATTCTTACTGGAATATGTGATATATATCAGGCGTAGTATACATAGTATTGCATGATCATCATCATCTCCACTATGACTGGAGTACATAAGAGAACCAGTTCCGTATCCTACGTGATCATCATCTCCACTATGACTGGAGTGATACTTCCATCTCGACATCACACCCAATACACTAGGATTCTCAATATACCCAGAAGACGCGTACACAGAACCTGTTAAAGCCCTGGACAACCAAAACCAAAGTATATTGATTGTCGCAAGTATTAGCGGTGCAAGTCTCAGGTTAAGACCAAATACACCTACCCTGATTCAGATTTCCATAGACACATAGTCATACTACCAATGGAATTCCGAGGGGTCTATCCAGAGCGAAGCTATTTCCGTACCATCGGTAAACACAACCTCCTATTACACTTGCATGAGTATCCTATACCCAAATATATGAGAACTATGTCGTTATGCCTCATAATGCGCACAAGTGTAATACTAGTCTTTTTGCATTAATCGATGTCCAATCTCGATAATACTCTGACTAGGGATATTTAATGATTAAACCTTCGTGGATTGATAATGTCTCATATCATCTCAATCCAGGAACTAATCATATGGACCTTTCATCATTTATACATCTTAGTGATCTAATCACAAATGATAAAAGAGCAATTTCCTTTGTCATATAGTTAATTTGTACAACAACACCATGATCTGTACAAATAGTGACGCTATGGGTCATAACTGTCCAACAAGTCCATTCGGATTCAGCTACGGAATTTTTGTCTGAGTTTCCATCTGATATACCGCATGAGAGAACACATATTCCATTCATCCAAAAGTCATATCATACACCAATCAACAATACTCATGCAAAGTAAAATAAGAAAATAAAAAAAAATAAGGAGAATGAAGAAAAAAAAGGTGCCCTCAAGTCTAACCTTTTAAGTCGTCTCTTGGAAGTGTGTTACAAGGTTGTCGGAAGGGTTGATGCTCCGTAACTTTTCTGATTTACTGGTTTGTTGTTTTCCTTCATTGCCTCGCTGTTTTGGGCTGCTGTTTGCTCTGCTTTACTACAGTTTTCTGGTTATTATTTTCACGGTAATTGGGGACTGTTTTTGCGGTTTTTAGGTGTGTTGGGGGTGCGGTTTTTTTTGATGTTTTGGTGTTGTTTTTGGCGTGGGTAGGGGCTGCTGTATATGGCTGTTTGTGCGAGAATTAGGGGCTACTGTATATGGCTATTTTTGCGGTAGTTTAAGTAATTTGGAGTGCAGTTTTGTGCGGTGGATGGGGGGTTGTTTTAGGCTGTGGTTTGCGGCAGTGGGAGGGGCTGTTTTCGGTGGTTACTAGGGTAATTTTCAGAGGAAGTTTCAGTGATGGAGGAGGTGTTTCTGTGCTGTGATTTTCGGTGATGCAGGGACTATTTTTCTATGCTTTGGCTGTGAATCAGTCAGGGTATGAAGGGTTGGTTTTGGTATCTTTTTATAGGTAAAGGTTGGGGTTTACCTTATGTGAATAAGGAAAGGATTTTGTGTAATTATGGGGATATCTTCTAATTAGTGTGCTATAAGGAAAAATCTATTTAATTAGGGATGTGATTTAATTTAATTTGATTTCTTCTCTTTTGATTAGGGATATGATTTAATTGAATTAGGAAAGTGTTTGATGAGATTTGATTTGAATCTTCTAATTTGGGAAGGTGATTTGTCTTGATTTTAGCATGTGTTTAATGTGTGATTTTGTTATTTTGGAAGGAGGTGGGCGTGGCTTAAGGTAATTTGGGCGTGAGTTTGGTCCATTTTGGTGGGCTTGGTCTATGGCTTGGTTTGTGGGCTTGGTGTGTGGCTTGTGGGGGTTTGGGCTGAGGATGAATTTTAAAACAGAGGTCCAACGAGCGAACCCACAGCTAAGCAAATGAATTTAGTCCAACAAGATATCAATTTCTGACTTTTCCCTTCCGACGTCCGTTTCCCGCGACTTCCACAACTTTGATAGGTAGTGACTCCATGTGAGACTCATCATCGGGACTTATATGCAAAAATGCAATGCCTATAGTCGCCCCCACTTTGATGGGACTTGTGCAGTGTGTGACAATGACAATCCTATCAAAGTTATGCAATACGTTTTTACTTACCTGGCTCGCCAACTACCACCTGACTTGCCTGCTGCTTCGAACTGAGTTGATGATGCAGTGGGCCCTTGACCCTGGGACGTATCCCGGAACTGCAACGGATGTTTGGGCCCTCGACCCTGGGACACATCCTAAAATTGATGATGTAGTGGGCCATCGACCCTGGGACGCATCCCGGAACTACAACTGATGTGTGGGCCCTCGACCTTGGGACACATCCTAAAACAGATGATGTAGTGGGCCCTCAACCCTGGGACGCATCCTGGAACTACAACTGACGATGCAGTGGGCCCAAAACCTTGGGACGCATCACGGAATTGCAACTGATAATGTGGGTCTTCGACCTTGGGACGCATCCCGGAACTACAACTGATGATGCAGTCGCCCTTCGACCTTGCGACGCATCCCAGAACTGCAACTGATATGTGGCCCTCGACCCTGGGAGACATCCTAAAACTGATGATGCAGTGGGTCCTCGACCCTGGGACTCATCCCAAAAACTGCTGATGTGGGCCTCGCCCGCCAAACCGATACTGATGTGGGCATCGCCCCCAAACCGATACTGATGTGGGCCTCGCCCTTAAACTGATACTGATGTGGGCCTCGCCCCCAAACTGATACTGATGTGGATGTTGCATATCAACATGCTGTATTGCCTCTCACGAGATAATCCTGATGGTGTAAACATTTTTTCGTCCTCAACATATGCTTCGTGTCGAAACCATAGAACCTTCAAAGTATTTAATACACTCAAATCCGATGGTCTGAATGAGTGATCTGAACTAGACTCCTAGTGTGTGTGTGCCAAGGCTTTTTCGCAGCTTAATCCTTAAGTAAGCCAACTCGATGATTTTGTCTCGGAGAATTGGATCAGTGGGTCTAACCAACCGAGATGTTTTGATCATACTCTGTGATTACTTCCTCGTACTCAAATGATATGGTTTTCTTCTTTTTTTTTTCTTTTGTCTCTTTCTTTTCATTTTAGACTTTCTTTTTCTTTTTCTTCTTTTTTCTTTCTTTATCTTTCTTTTCGACACACCTACCCTTTAAGGTAGCATTTCTCTTCATGGTGGTCCTAATACTCGCCCATGGGTCGCTTCACGCTTATCGGTTATAGGTGGTCTATTTTTTCCTTTTCTTTTCAGATACTTTTTCTTTGTTTCCAACCATATCATATATCATAGCATAAGTAAACCAGGATGGACATCTAGGCCAACGGTCATTCACTGATCCGCCATCTCTTCAACTAGTCATCTCGCCGACCACTCAGGCTTCTACTGCTAAAATCTCGTAATCAAGTGCTCGTGAGTCTAGCCGAGATTAATCCACTCATAATACCAGATGAGAGCATATCTCCCACTTATCGTTTCTAAGGTTTCACCCTACAACAAACAATGTCATCACCGAACATATGCCTAACCATCAAGGACTTCTCTCATATTTTTTTCACTCCAATGGAATTCTTCTTTTCAACTGCGGGCTTCGCCCTCTGGGATTCATTCCCGAATATTGATACTGGTGTGGGCCTCAAACCCGGGACTCATCCCCGAAACTAATACTGATGCGGGCCTCAACCCTGGGACTCATCCCCGAAACTAATATTGATGCGGGCCTCAACCCTGGGACTCATCCCTGAAACTGATACCGATGTGGGTCTCAACCCTGGGACTCATCCCCGAAACTAATACTTATATGTTGCTTCTTCTGGTTGGCTTCCATTTGCCACTTCCTTCTTTTCTTCTTTGAAACCTGTGAATACAAAACAAAATAAAACACAAGAAAATGAAAGAATGCAAATACGTTACGTGTATGCATGCATGCATGAATGGATTTCCTATTCCGTTGGGTTAGGTCTTTCACCAGCGACTGATCGGTCTTATTTTCCTCAGGCAAAATACTGCTTCAATCTGTCCACGTTGATCGACTCGGTGAACTCGTTCCCTTCCAAATATGACAGTCTCACTGCCCCATTTCCCATTACTTTCTGGACTATGTAGGGTCCTATTAATTGCTCCACTGATCTATTATTAATTGCTCCACTAATTGCTCAACTAATTGCTCCACCAAATCCATTATTAATTGCTCCACTAATCTATTATCATGTTTGGTGATGATTTGATAATTTTTATTATTTATTTATTAATTTATTTTTTTTCTTTGAAAATGATTGAAAGTGACTCTAATAATTACACACAACACACTTCTGGATGGTTCATCAATATCGGGCATGAAATCTTCCAAATTCGAAATTATTTTGTCTTTCAAAGCTGTAGATCTTTGAGTCTTCTTTAATCGGGAACTTGAATCAGCTCAATCCAATATCGGAGTAAAAGGTTATGCCCAAATTACGACAGATGCACAAAACTGGAATTTCCAAAACTGCACTTCGTTAAAACTCCCTTTTAAGTTTCCAATCTCCAAAATTAATATGTCAAGTCCAATTTTTACCCTTATTTGACCCATATTTCTTCCTAAATGATTTCATTAAGTCCCAATATTATTTTATCTGCGAAATAAACTAAAACATATCAAAACATTCATCAAACCCGAGAAAAACTAAACAAAATATTAAGTAAAAGGGGCGGTAAATATTGATATATTTTCCGCTCATCAGTCATGGTGGGTATTGGACTCCATCTTCATATTCAAGCTCCAAGCTTCATCTATGGTGATTCCATGCTCATGAGATGGTTTCCCTATCACCTTCTATGCCTCCTAGAGTGTGCTAGCACCTTGATCTTGCAACAAAATCAAGTCTATACCTTCTCCATCACTCACGGTTTTGCAGAAAAATAGAAGGAAGAAGAAGGTTTTGAGACCGTGAGAGAGAGGAGCATTTTTGGCTCCAATACCGTATGCCAAGAGAGAGAGAAAAAGAAAAAGTGTAATTGTTATTTTAATTTCCAAAATTCAATTAACATATACCACTTTTCAATTTTCAAAAGTCAAAGGTACAAGCCTTTTAACTTTCCAACCACCATCACTATTCACATCAACTCACATCACTCAATCAAGTGACAACTTGTCACATCACTCAAAGTGACATTTGATTTGACGCTTGATGTGACTAATGATTTGACGCTTGATTTGACTTGCGTGCCACACTCGAATTCGAAGTGCGAATGTGCTCGCAAATAATCACGGCTCGGGTTCGCTAATTCTAAATTAATTCGTTCGCCCGAATTAAAATCTAATTTTAATTCCGCGTCAAAATCCAATTTCGTTTAATATATCGAATATATTAATTAACCGATTAATTCCAAATTGATGGTTCTCTCTCTTTAATTGATATTTTATCCCAGATAAAATATCTCCGCAATTAATCCCAGATTAATTTTCTCTCTCTTCTAATTAATCTCAGATTAATAAAGTGCGAGTCATACATCATCGGTGAATCTTCGGGAAGTGACCCATGAGATCCCCGGATATGTTGGCAGTAAATTCGATCGTTGGACTATCCGAACACGTAAGTACTTCGTACTACATTTATACCGATTTACAAGACAAGGTAGGCTTCTAGCAAAGTGCCATGCCTACCCAATTCTCCAGAAACATGCTTACAGGAATAAGCGATCTATATCAGGTGTAGTATACGTAGTATTATGTATGTCGATCCAGTATCTGATGATCATGTGCTAGGCCTAGGGCTGGAATTGTGTCTGCCCCATACGAAGCACATGTCGGATGTCTGGTGACTAGTCTCTATAATCGGATAAACCTGACCTTCTCATTTTATTCCGATAGCTGCAGCATTTAAGAGAACCAGTCTCGTATCCTACGTGACTATCATCTCCTCTATGACTGGAGTGATACTTCCGTCTTGACATCACACCCAACACACTACGATTCTCAATATAACCCAGCATTGGCGTACACATAACTTGTTAAAGTCCTGGACAACCGCAACCAAAGTATATTGATTGTCACAAGTATTAGTGGTGCAAGTCTCAGGTTAAGACCAAATACACCTACCCTGATTTCGGACTTCCATAGACACATAGTCATACTACCAATAGAATTCCGAGGGGGTCTATCCAGAGCGAAGCTGTTTCCCGTACCATCGGTAAAAACACATCCTCCTATTACACTTGCATGAATATCCTATACCCAAATATATGAGAACTATGTCGTTGTGCCCTCACAACGCGCACAAGTGCAATACTAGTCTTTTACGTATTATCGATGTCCAATCTCGATAATACTCTGACTATGGATATTAATGATTTATCCTTCGTGGACTAATACTGTCTCATATCATTCTCCGTCCAGGAAAAAATCATAGGGACCTCCTATCATTTATATATCTAGGTGATCTAATAACAAATGATAAGAGTGCAATCTCATTTGTTACATAGTTAATTTGTACAACAACACCGTGATCTGTACAAATAGTGACACTATGGGTCATAATTGTCCAATAATCTCCCACTTGGCCTATAGCCAGTCACTCGAGTGTCTGACACCCGAACTATGTACGGTTGGCTCAAACTACTGAGAAAAGGCTTTCGTCAGCGGATTTGCATGATTATCATCTGATGCGATTTATTCGATCATCACATTGCCATGATGTATGATCTGAACGAATCAGATGAATATCAAAGTATATTTCTGGATCGTTCATGAGACCATTAATTCTTTAGCTTGTGCTGACGCCTAGCTCATCTGCTAACAGAACTATATCTAACCTAATTAGATTTTATATCGACGCAAATGGCTTCTATTGCCACCTCAGCTGGAGCAATTAATCCGCATTTGTTGTTTATGCGGTAACAGTATCTTGCTTGGAAGATTTCCAGCTCACTATTCCGTTAATCAAACTGTGTAGTACCGTTTGAGACTTATAGTCGTTATCATTGGTTTAGGAAACTTTGTACAGTGATCCCAGTCACTCCACGTTCTCCTTCTCCATAGTATAAGACAGCATCCTTATTCTCTAAGATACTAAGTATGTTCTTAACATCAATCCAGTGACTATCACTTCAATTGGCCTGTTGTGAATCCATATGCTCAAAGCGTATGAGACACCAGGTCGCGTATATTTTTCAATATATGATTTCTAGGAGAGTTTTCTCGAAAGCCAAGCTTTCATCGATTGTTTTTATGGGAGTATCATTTCCAAGAAATGACATATTATTATCATTATTTATAGGATAGCCACTGTCAGTGCGCTCCCACTAACCTTCTAATATACACAAGAATCTTTTCGTTTTGAATTAAACCATAAACTATTTATGATTACATCAAAACGATAATTCCAACAACCCAATGCTTGCTTAAATCCAAACATGGATCGAATAACCCGCAAACCAACCTTAGTTTTAGTTTTAGATACGATAACCGCCAGGATGTTGTAAACATCCTCCAAAAGTTTCCTTTCCAGGAAAGCGATTTTCCCGTTAAGCTGACATATTTCATACATGAAACATGCAGCATCAGCAAGCATTATCCAAATGGATTTATCGTGGCAACAGGTAAAAGGTTGAATCGTAATCAACACAATGTTGATAACGATACCTTTCTGCTACAAGCCTAGCTTAGTACGTTGGTATGTTGCCAACCATGTATGTCTTCCTTGAAGACTTATAGTACCAATAGGCACAATGTCTTGCGGTACATCAACTAGTATCCAAACTTGGTTGATATACATGGAATCCATTTCAGATTTATGACACTTTGTCATAATAGGGAGTCGATACCTTGTATCACTTTCTCATACGTAGTCAGTTGGTATACCTCAATAAGATATACATCTTTATAAGGTGAGATCAGAAACCCATACCCCAGGTTGTTTTCTGACTCTCTCCGACATACGTGGTTCTTGTGTATTCGAAGATTACTGTTATAGTTTCATCCTTAATGAACTATATGTGTTCCATTAGGATTCGATGCCTGGAATAGTATCACTCCAACTTTAATCGAGTTATACTATCCTCCCACTTACCACTGTATATCAGTATTCCTCTTAGGAAAACTGCATGGTGAGCAACAATCTAATTGTTCTCAAGTGAGTTGTATAAGTACAATACTTTGGTACCCCTAGGATAACCTACAATTGGCACTTATCCAATTTGGGTTTTAGTTTGGTATCATCCAAACATATGCCCAGCATTCCCAAATTTCAGGAATGAGAAACCTGGTTTCTTTTTGGTTCATATCTAGTATAATATCTGTCAAACAGATTTTATGGAACCTTATTCTAAATAAGTTCTGCACTGTTTAAAGCTTATTCGTTGAAGGAAATAGTAGCTCAGAGCGACTCATGATTAACCTTATCATCTCCAACAAAATCCGGTTAGTCATTTCGGACACACCGTCAAACTGACGTGTTCCGGGAGGAGTCCTCATTTGAAAGAATACTTTACTCTTTCAAGTATATTAGAAACTTATTGCTTAAGTATTTTCCATTACGGTCTTACCGTGACGGTTTAATACTATAGCAGATCTGTTTGTCTATTTCGTGTCGAAACTTTAAAAGTTTCCGATTTGTGTTCTTCAAAAGAAACACATAACCATAACGCGATGACACATCCGTAAAGGTCACGAAATATTCATTTCCACATCTAGCCTAGCTAGATATGGGCCCACTTGCTTCACTATGAACTAGGGCTAACAGATCGGTGGCATTTACACTTTTACCAAGTAAATAGTGTTATAGGCACATTACCCTATAAACTAGATTCGTAGACTTTATTTGAATAGAATCAAATCAGTCCGAGTACCCACTTTTCAAAAGTGTGGATATACGATTCTTGTTTAATTGTGTCCCAAACAACAATGCCACAATATGTTTCATCTGATCAAATCAGTTTGAGCTAGTCGTTTGTCATTTTATAAATTTGAGATTTATTTATATTCAAAATATAAATTTTGTCATTCACATCTAATGTGTTTATCTCAATATCAACTTTATATAATAAAACACTTTAGTGTTCTAGAATATAAAGGTATATCCGCAATGAATAATACACTGATATAAAGATAATGTTCCTAGTCAAACTAGTTACATTATAACAGTTTCCAAATTTAAGTACACACCCAAGGGTAGTTCCTAAAGTTAGGTATCTACGGTTAAAACAGCGACTTTCGTCCCGTTTCTAATTCGCAAATGAATCTCCTATTGATGTCATTATCCTGCTCATAGCAGATTCTGAACATCAAAATATATTTATATCACACTAAGTATTTAAAATCCAATTTTAATACTAATAGTGAATATATTTATGACAAATATATTTGAAGTCGGAGCCAAGCCCCTCTTCAATTCCTTCATGTCTGCCTTGTCCAAACGGCAGTCACGCTTCCGCGATCCCGTTTGCCACATTTAGGCAGACATTTTGGGATATGTCTTTTATCTTCCCATAAGATTATAATGATTTTGCCTTTGCATATTGCAAATTTTGACTTTATCTCCTTGAGAATAGTCATTAACCCTCCAAGAGTTATTATTACAATTTAATACTTCTAAAATTCTAAGGATAGATTCTTTGAAGATCCTTCAATTTCATTATCATACTTTAAGGATCTAATCCTTAGTTCTGATTAAGAAATTAAGGAGTCTACTGCGACAAGCTTAATGGATTAAGAACTAAAGTTATCATCACATAAATCTTCCAAAGATTATGCTCTACTATTTGCTTAACTCCTGGCTTAGGCCTAATATGTTATTTTATCAAATAAAGTAACTTATTATATTTCAGGACTATCTTGAAATTATTCCCAATTTGAAAATTAAACCATTTAATACATTTTCCCAAGGATTATGTTTTAAATGTCAATCTTTCAATTTTATCTTGATTTTAATAGTCCAACTATTTAATCAACGATTTAGGTACTATTTATTATAATGATTACAATAGTCCAACTATTTAATCAACTATAATCAATTATATTGATTATTATAATCCAATTATAAAATCAACTATAAATTAATACTTTGAATATAGTCCAACTATTAATTGAAACAACAATTTAAATATTAGTCCAACTAACATTTAGTTTATTTGACGAATTATATTTGTTTTGAGCGCGTATGGCAAGTAATTAAACGAATATTGCAAATTCAATTCTTGCCTCCTACTATTTTTTGGCGAGCCTCTAACCCTCTGTCGAGTACTCAGGAAACCGTGTTTCCTAGTGGGCTAGGATCCCGTTAAATATCACACAATCTTGACTTTGGCCAACAAATTGTATGATAATTAACTAGGTAGATCTCTAAGATCGATTGGATCCAATCCAATTCCTAGATCCAGTAGCGGGACATCCAAGTCCGAAACATATATCTTATATATGCCAATACATCTAATGTATTACCTAACATTTTTTCCTCTGAATCAACTAAGCCTTGGCTTTGGCACAACAAACTTAGTGATCCCAGTCAAGCGCGGCCCATTGACCATGGAAAGCTTTGTAATCAATGTCGATGGACAAGAAGTGGTCTTGACTTTGGCCAACAAACCACAACTTGGACAAGACACTGATATGGAACAAAGCTCTCGTGATTCAAACACATCCTCGACGGACAAAGGCCTTGACTTTGGCCAACAAGCCAATGCCAGTCTCGGATCTTGAATGAGAATCACTCAATGGAAGGAAAAACACTTAATATTGTTTGAGGGTTTTTCGCGTGCTAATTGGCAACCAATTTATTATCTTTGTTAAGGGCTCATCATCATACACCCTTAAAACATGCATTCTAAATACATAATAAAGCGCGTAATAATAAATAATAAAGATATGCGGATGGATACTTTACACAATGATCCTAGATCAAATCTCTCCCTTTCTCTCTCCCGCTAGCACATGTATTACTTCTACCCGTTACACTACACTTCTAAAGCAACCTCATTTACATTGAGGGGAATAGGTGAGAAGAGAATACAAAGAGTATGGAGGTGATAAGGCTGGACACGCAAGTCCATTTAATAAATCAAATTTATTACAATAATTTCTAAAATTGCCCCACCCATCTAATATCCATCCGATATACATTATTCATGCATCACAATCATGTATTCACACAAGCATGCTATCAATCAATCTAATCAAATTAATTAATCTGATAATTAGTGACCATCCAATGTTCAAACAACGATTTGATTTTGCTCGAGTCAAACTCGTTTTGCGAATAAGTACTCAAAGTATGAATTCTCGAATTAAATTAAACTACAAAATTAAATCCAATTCAATTTGTATTTAATTCTAATTCACTATTTAATTCCAAATTAAATATTACACTTTATTAATTAACCTTTATGATTTAAATTCCAAATTTAATCGGTACGGGTCTCAAAGCCCGATTAATATCAATATTGATTTAATTAAAGTCCAATGGGCTTTTAATTAATTTCTTGAGGCGTGGACTTTTGATCAACACGGTTCGAACCCAATAACCAAAGTCCAATCCGGGAGTTACCCCATAAGCCCATAAATCAATTTAGGCCCATTAGGCCCAATTAAACTTTAAAGGTCCATTAAGTCGCATTTGGGCTTTATGGAGGCGGTTTTGGCCCCAATTGGATCCAACCAATTTTGCCTATACCCAACTTGGTACAACCAAGCCCAATAAGCCCATTTACAACCCTTAAGCCCAATTTCACAAAATTAGGCCCAATTCAATTAAATTACAAAATCCAATTTCACAATTTAATTACCAAAGTGTATAACATTATTAATTACCCAAATCAATATTTCCAAAACACCAAATTAGCCCAATTAATCATGCTTATCATCATTAAATCATGTCCAACACAATTTAACAAAAATCAAACCCAATTACATGCTTTAAAGTCTCGGCCAAAAGGGATTTTGTGTCCAAATTTAAATCCAATCCAATTGAATCCAATTTAACATTAAATCAACATCCCCAAATGATTTCCAACACATCCAATGATCAAAAAATCAATAATCCAAGACTTATTAGGGTTCATGAGTTTTGGCCAACACATCAAAAATTGGGGAAAAATGTTCCAAACCCCTTTTCATCAAATTGATCCAATCAATCCTTAATTAAACATCAATTAAGCATATTAAATTATCCAATTTCATTATTCATGCTCAAAATCAAATTTGCCCAATTTTTAACCCTATATCTTTTTCATGCTTTCAAAGGCTCAAGATACCATTGTTTGATTTCCTCAAGTCTATACCTTCTCCATCACTCACGGTTTTGTAGAAAAACAGAAGGAAAAAGAAGGTTTTGAGACCGTGAGAGAGAGGAACATTTTTGGCTCCAATACCGTATGCCAAGAGAGAGAGAAAAACAAAAAGTGTAATTGTTATTTTAATTTCCAAAATTCAATTAACATATACCACTTTTCAATTTTCAAAAGTCAAAGGTACAAGCCTTTTAACTTTCCAACCACCATCACAATTCACATCAACTCACATCACTCAATCAAGTGACAACTTGTCACATCACTCAAAGTGATAATTGATTTGACGCTTGATGTGACTAATGATTTGACGCTTGATTTGACTTGCGTGCCGCACTCGAATTCGTAATGCGAATTCACTCGCAAATAATCCCGGGCTCGGGTTGCCTAATTCTAAATTAACGAATTTTCCGTTGCGTTGTAATTAAATTTAATTTAATTATATAATCATGCCTAGCATAATTACTATTCACGTCACTAACGAATTAATTGTAAATTAATTCATTCGCTCGAAATAAATCTAATTTTAATTCCGCGTCGAAATCCAATTTCGTTTAATATATCGAATATATTAATTAACCGATTAATTCCAAATTGATCGTTCTCTCTCTTTAATTGATATTTTATCCCAGATATAATATCTCCGCAATTAATCCCAGATTAATTTTCTCTCTTCTAATTAATCCCAGATTAATAAAGTGCGAGTCATACATCATCGGTGAATCTTCGAGAAGAGACCCATGAGATCCCCGGATATGTTGGCAGTAAATTCGGTCGTCGGACTATCCGAACATGTAAGTACCTCGTACTACGTTTATACCGATTTACAAGACAAGGTTGGCTTCTAGCAAAGCGCCATGCCTACCCAATTCTCTAGAAACATTCTTACAGGAATAAGCGATCTATATCAGGCGTAGTATACGTAGTATTGTGTATGTCGATCCAGTATCTAATTGTGTCTGCCCCGTACGAAGCACATGTCGGATGTCTACGTGACCATCATCTCCACTATGACTAGAGTGATACTTCCGTCTTGACATCACACCCAACACACTACGATTCTCAATATACCCAGTATTGGCGTACACAGAACCTGTTAAAGTCCTGGACGACCGCAACCAAAGTATATTGATTATCGCGAGTATTAGCGGTGCAAGTCTCAGGTTAAGACCAAATACACCTCCACTGATTTCGGACTTCCATAGACACATAGTCATACTACCAATGGAATTCCGATGGGGTCTATCCAGAGTGAAGCTGTTTCCCATACCATCGGTAAAACACTACCTCCAACTTGCATGAGTATCTTATACCCAAATATATGAGAACTATGACGTTGTGCCCTCACAACGCGCACAAGTGCAATACTAGTCTTTTACATATTTATCGATGTCCAATCTCGATAATATTCTAACTGGGGATATTTAATGATTTATCCTTCGTGGACTGATACTGTCTCATATCATTCTCCGTCCAGGAACAAATCATAGGGACCTCATATCATTTATATATCTAGGTGATCTAATCACAAATGATAAGAGTGCAATCTCCTTTGTCACATAGTTAATTTGTACAAAAACACCGTGATCTGTACAAATAGTGACGCTATGGGTCATAATTGTCCAACACCAAACCCAACGGTTTGAGGTCTTCCATTGCGAGGGGTGAGTGCGGCCTTAAATCATTTTCCCGGTTCACACCGGGTGGCAACTCCATTTTTAGTTACTCCCGACTGGGCCGCGAGCCTATAACAGCCTCACCGATTTCTGTGTCCTACAGTCTGGCGACTCCACTGGGTATGGAGACGCAACCGCGATGCCTCGGGTATGAGATTTAACATGCCGGGTATGGCACTCCGGGTATGAAGATACTACTGCAACACTCTGGGTATGGAGACGCAACCGTGACGCCTCGGGTATGAGGTTTTACATGCCGGGTATGGCGCTCCGGGTATGGAGATATTACTGCGACACTCTGGGTATGGAGACGTAACCCCGACGCCTTGGGTATGGGGTTTAGCATACCGGGTATGGGACTCAGGGTATGGAGACACTACTGCAACACTTTGGGTATAGAGACACAACCGCGACACTCCGGGTATGGAGACGTAACTGCAACACCTCGGGTATGGGGTTTAGCACGGCGGGTATGGCACAATAATATCAACTCAGTTCGAAGCAGTAGACAAGTCAAGTGGCAGCTGGCTAGCCAGGTAAGTAAAAATGTATTGCATAACTTTGATAGGATTGTCATTGTCACACACTGCACAAGTCCCGATGATGAGCCTCGTACGGAGGCACTACTCTTTAAAATATGGAAGTCGTGGGAAACGGACGTCGGAAGGGAAAAGTCAGAAATCAATACCATGTTGGATTAATTCGTTTGCTTAGCTTCGTGTTTGCTCGTTAGGCCTATGTTTTAAAACTTATCCTTGGCCCAAAACCCCCCGCAAGCCACACACCAAGCCCATACACCACCAAGCCCACCAAAATAACCAACCAAACGCCCATAATCCCTCCAAAATAATAAATCCACACATTTAACACATGTTGAAATCCTAATAAATCATCTTATCAAATTAAAAGAATTAAATTAAATCACAATCCTAAACTAAATCAAATCTCATAAATCATCTTCCTAATTAAATTAAATCACATTCCTAAACTAAATAAAATAAAATCAAATCTCATAAATCACTTTCCTAATTAAATTAAATCCCTTGCCTTAACTAAATAGAATCAAATCAAATCCCCTAAATTATATTCCTAATTAAATTAAATCCCTTTCCTAAACTAAAATAATCATCTTCCTAATTAAGGAGATCATTTCCTTATGACAAACACCAGCCCCACGAAGCCAAAAGCCACCACTCCTCATAAACAACCAGCCCTCCATGTGAAGCAATCAGCCACCCTCTCTCACAAACTGACAACAAACAAGTAATACTTTTCACACCACACACACACTCACGCCACTCAGCCCCTTTCACGCATACACATTTCACAGCCACGAACCAGCCCTTATCCCTTCAACCTACTGCCTCTTTATTCTTTTTACACGGTAATTCAACAAACCTTCATCTTTCTCTTCTCACGACACCTAAGGCTACACACACACACACATGGCCAAAAGAGATCTTACACGGCTGTCACTTTGAAGCACATACACACTGACCGACACATACATCAAATTACAAACACACATATTGAATGACAAAGCAACAAAATAACCCAAATAAACAGTCCCTAAAATAACCCAAATACAGCCCCCAAAAATAGCAGCCGAATAACCCAAAAAATAGTCCCTAAACACCACAAAACAGCCCCTGAAAACAGTGTCAAAACTGAGACAAAAACAGCAGTGAAATGGAATCTGAAAGCGGAGAAAATAGTGAGCAAAATGGTAGTGGAACCAATTCAGAAAACTAGAAAAGTTGCGGAGCATTAACCCTTCCGACGGCCGCGTAACGCACTTCCAAGAGGCGACTTAAAAGGTAAAACCTGAGGGCACCCTTTGTTATATTTTATTTTGTCATCCTGGAAACGGCATGCTTGGTTGGACGTGGAATACGTCCATCCGGGTATGCGAAGTCCTACATTAAAAACGGCCAAACTATTGGTCACATCTCTCTTTTATTATTCCGCATTTATCTATTTAATGTGTTCTTGAGATTGCGTGCTCACTTTTATTCGATTTACTTTTATGCATGCAAACTTAGATATAGGTTATATGCAAACTTATATAGGTTGTATGTGAACTTAGATGTAGGTTATTCTTATGTAGACTCGGTTAGATTATTGCACAAATCATTTCATTACAAGTGGCATAAGTAAGGGACCATTTCGAACCCAACGGTTTGAGGTCTTCCCTTGCGAGGGGTGAGTGCGGCCTTAAATCCTTTCCCAGTTCACACTAGGTGGCGACTCCATTTTATTTCTCCGGTGTAGTCCCCTGCGGGCTACTCCATACTCCCGACTGGGCCGCGAGCCTAGAACATCGTCGCTGATTTCTGTGTCCTACACATATGAATCTTGAATGATAAGTTATTGTAAGGTTACCGTATTTGAAGAAAGATAAAAGAGGTTTGTTATAAGAACATTTGTTTGGTTTACCGAATTGATGGTATTTCATAGATGTGCATTCCTTAATAATGTTTAAGAATGTGACTTCTAGTTTCTTGCGATTGGAATGGTTTCTATGAAAAATGACATATTGTATGTTATGGATGTTTGGTTAATAGTTTGGTGGTGTATATGTGAATATGTAGACGTGAGAATTTGACATGGATTAAGCATAGAGGATAATAATAAGCTGATATATCGAACTTGTAATAATTTTGTAAATTTGATAAACTGTTGGTATGTTTGATTTGTTTGTTTGTAATACTAGCATGGTTACTTACTGAGTTTTAATAACTCACACCAAACCAGTTGCTAGTTTTATAGGTTGTCTACCAGATGGGTCAACCACTCCAACTTGGAAGTCATGTTTGAGACGTGGATCACCCAATCGACAGTCACACTCGCTAGTGTCATAGGAAAAGTTTTAGAAGATTAGGATATCTTATTTATTGTTTTATTTATCGTGTTCAACAAGTGATTTGTATCAATAAGTTAAAGTTTTGATTGTTCATGATATGGTGGGAACAAAGCACTTGAGTGTTAATAGATAGTGTGGGCAGAGCCCTTAGGATATGATTTTGATGAGATTTGTGTGGACATGAGGTCCTTTTATTAGTTTGGAGTATTCTTGGATTGCCTTTGATGTTGGACTGCGATCCAAGTTATCCAGTTTTAGGATACATTATTCCGAATTTTTTATAAATTTAGAGGTTTATGGAGATGGGTTAATCATGTCTCATCTCGGTAGCATCCTGCCTCTAGCGAGGTGTTACAAACTCAGTAAGTGACCATGCATAACATAAGCATATAAATCAAACATGTTATAAAATTCACTATCTAAATTTATGTAAACTATCAAATCATTACGAGTTCAAAGTCATCAATTTTCTTTTATTCTTTACTTACATATATATACATATAGGTCAGTCTAATATACAACATTCAAAGCATATAAAGCAAAACTCTAATATACAATATTCAAAGCATATAAAGCAAAACTTCAAACATCACAGAGTACATTACCTAACATCGGCTCTATTCCAATCATATGAGCCATGAAATTTACATGTTTATACTTTTTAACAAATAAACATCCTTGAAATATCATCAAATCGGTAAGTCGAATGAACTTTCTTTAATTCAATAATCCTACGATAGTTTAACATTCACGACTTATCGCGTTCACACATACCAGTTCAGAAACCATAGCTCACTTATTTCATTCATACAAATCCCATTTTAAAAATTCTTGCTTAGATACATGCCCAGTACCTCGAGCTTACAAACTCATTCAGTCTCTTTCACATTATACGTACATTCGATAACGAACTTAGAAACAT
>SKCR01004442.1:0-26478 GCA_019454045.1 Zanthoxylum bungeanum | reverse complement strand
AGAATCACTCAATGGAAGGAAAAACACTTGATATTTTATTAGGGTTTTTCGCGTGCAATTGGCTACCAATTTATTATCTTTGTTAAGGTCTCATCATCATACACCCTTAAACATGCATTCTAAACACATAATAAAGCGCAAATGATAAAATAACAATGATGCGGATGGATACTTTACATTGATCCTAGATCAAATCTCTCACTTTCTCTCTCCAAAACTAGCACATGTACTTACTTCTACCCGTTACACTACACTTCTAAAGAAACCTCATTTACATTGAGGGGAATAGGTGAGAAGAGAATACAAAGAGTATAGAGGTGATAAGGCTGGACACGCAGGTCCAATTAATAAATCAAATTTATTACAATTCCAAAATTATCCCACCCGACTAATATCCATCCGATATACATTATTCATGCATCGCAACCATGTATTCATACAAGCATGTTATCAATCAATCAAATCCAATTAATTAATCTGATAATTAGTGATCATCCAATGTTTAAACAACGATTTGATTTTTGCTCGAGTCAAACTCGTTTTGCGAATAAGTACTCAAAGTACGAATTCTTGAATTAAATTAAACTACATAATTAAATCCAATTTAATACGCATTTAATTCTAATTCACTATTTAATTCCAAATTAAATATTACACTTTTATTAACGAACCTTTACGACTTAAATTCCAAATTTAATCGCAACGGGTCTCAAAGCCCGATTAACATCTAATGTTTATTTAATTAAAGTCCAATGGGCTTTTAATTAATTTCTATAAGGCGTGGACTTTTGGTCAACTCGGGTCAAACCGAACAACCAAAATCCAATCCGGGAGTTATCCCATAAGCCTTTAAATTAATTTTGGCCCATTAGGCCCAATTAAATAATTAAGGTTCATTAATTCATAATTGGACCTTTTGGATTCGATTTTGGGCCTAATTGGATCCAACCAATTTTGCCTAAACCCAACTTTGTTACAACAAAGCCCAAAAGCCCAATTACAACCTAACAAGCCCAATTTCCAAAATCAAGCCCAAATTAATTAACTTACAAAATTCCAAATTTCACAATTAATTAACCTAAGTGTAATACACAATTAATTATCCAATTAATATTTCTAAAACATCAATTAGCCTAATTAATCATGCACTTTAACATTAAATAGTGTCCAACACAATTTATTAAAATCAAACCCAATTTACATGCTTTCAAGTCTCGACAATTAGGGATTTTTCAATTCGATTCGGTTTCAATCCAATTGAGTCCACAATCATAATTTACCAAATCAATTCAACTCATCCAATGAATCAAACAACAAAATCACAATGAATTTCATGTCCAATTGAATTTGGCCAACCCACTTTATAAAGGGAAAATTGTTCCAAATCAAAATTCAATTCAATTGAACTTCAAAACAACATTACCCAATTGTTTTAAGTCATCCAATGATCAAACAAAACAAAATTACCAAGACATTAGGGTTATCCAATTTTCGGCCATGCCTCCAATTTGGGGAAAATTGATCCAATCCAATTTTCTTGAAATTGATCACACACAATCTCAATTAAACATGTTTTAAGCATACTTAAACATCCAATTTAATTAAAACATGCTCAAACACATTTTACCCAATTTCAAGTTACATGTTCAACCTAAAGAATTGGGAAAAATTGATCCAATCCAATTTTCTTGAAATTGATCATGCACAACTTCAATTAATCAACATACAAGCATACTTAATCACCAATTCAACCAAATCATGCTTCAATTGATTTTACCCAATTTGTCATGCCCAAAATTTAGGGAAAATTGAATCCAATCCAATTTCATGAAATTGATCATGCACAATCTCAATTAAACATCATCCAAGCCTTCTTAAACAATCAATTTAACCAAAACAAGTCAAAATCGATTTTGCCCAAAATAAACCCTAACTTTTTTCATGCTTGATAATAGCTCAAGATACCATTGTTGAGTTCTAATATATGTCCCAAGATCAACAAATCAAGCAAGAAAACGCATGAATACACAACATAGGAGGTGCGGAATATACTCACAATGGTCGGTTTTGAGGCGAAGAAGAACACAAGCCATTTTCGTCCTCCATTGAGTTCGACAGTAGCTCTCCTTGACAGTGGGCTGCTCGGTTTTGGGCGTTCTTCCTCCTTGTTCATTCGGCCATGGATGTCACCATTGAAGCTCCAAGCTTCAAGCTTTTCCATGCTCACAAATTCATTTCCCTATCACCTATGTATAACCCAAGGTGTGCTAGCACTTGTCATCTTCCTTGCTTCTCCATTTGCTCGGTCAAAACCAGAAGAAAAAGATGAAGAATCGGTCTTGGAGAGACCGTGAGAGAGAGATAAGGTTTTGGCTCCAAAGCCTAAAAACGTGTACTGTTTTTCAGAGAGAGAGAAGACCGAAAATGATGGTGAGGAAAAAAAAAGAAAAATGTAATATATATTATTATTTATTTTTCCAAAAATAAATAAAATATATTACCAAACCTTTTCATATTCCATTAAGTCAAAGGCAAAAACAATCAATGCTTTTCACCTTTTACCCATCACTTTTACTTTTACTTTAAGTCACATCACATCACTTTAATAAAGTGACATGTTGTCAAGTCACATCACTCAAAGTGACAATTGATTTGACGCATGATGTGACTAACGATTTGACGCTTGATGTGACTTGCGTGCCGCGCTCGAATTCGAAATGCGAATGCGCTCGCAATCAATTTCGGGCTCGGGTTCGCTAATTCCAAATTAACGAATTTTCCGTCGCGTCGTAATTAAATGATTACGCCTAGCGAAATCACTATTCACGTCGCTAACGAATTAATTCTAAATTAATTCGTTCGCCCGAATTAAAATCCAATTTTAATTTCGCGTCGAAATCCAATTTCTTATAATATATCGAATATATTATTTTATCGATTAATTCCAAATTAATCGTTCTCTCTCTTTAATTAATATTTTATCCCAGATAAAATATCTCCGCAATTAATCCCATATTAATTTTCTCTCTCTAGAAATTAATCTTCTCTCTTTACTAATTAATCCCAGATTAATCAAAGTGCGAGTTATACGTCATCGGTGAATCTTCAGGAAGCGACCCATGAGATCTCCGGATATGTTGGCAGTAAATACGGTCGTCAGACTATCCGAACACGTAAGTACCTCGTACTACGTTTATACCGATTTACAAGACAAGGTTGGCTTCTAGCAAAGCACCATGCCTACCCAATTCTCCAGAAATATTCTTACAGGAATATATAGATTTGTATCAAGCGTAGTATACCGTAGTATTGCGTATATCAGCCCAGTATCGGATAGTCACATGCTAGGGCTGGGGCTGGATAAGTGTCTGCCCCGTCCGAAGCACATGTCGGATGTCTGGTAACTAGTCTCTATAATCGGATATACTTGACCTTATCATAATATCTCGATGGCCGGCCAGCACTTAAGAGCACTAATACCGTATCCTGCGTGACATCATCTCCACTATAACTGAAGTGATACTTCCGTCTCGACATCACACCCAATACACTACGACTCTCTGATAAACCCAGAAGCGGTGTACACAGAGCCGGTTAAAGCCCTGTACCACCAAGACCAAAGTCTACCGATTATCGCAAGTATTAGCGATGCAAGTCTCAGGTTAAGACTATACACACCTACCTTGATTTCGGCCTCCCATAGACACATAGTTATAATACCAATGGGATTCCGAGGGGTCTATCCAGAGCGAAGCTGTTTCCCGTACCATTGGTGAAACACGACCTCCTATCGCACTTGCATAAGTATCCAATACTTAAATATATGAGAACTATGCCGGTGTGCCCTCACAACGCGCACAAGTGCAATACTAGCCTATTCCGCATTATCGATGTCCTGTCTCGATAATACTCCGGCTAGGGATATTTAATGATTAATCCTTCGTGGACTGATACTGTCTCATATCATCTCAATCCAGGAACTAATCATATGGACCTCTCTTCATTTATACATATATGGTGATCTAATCACAAATGAAGAGAGTGCAATTTCCTTGTCACATAGTTAATTTATACAACAACACCGTGATCTGTACAAATAGTGACGCTATGGGTCATATTATCCAACATATACTTCCATCTTGACATCACACCCAATACACTACGATTCTCAATAAACCCAGAAGAGGCGTACACATAACCTGTAAAGTCCTGGACGACCTAAAAACCAAAGCGCATTGATTGTCGCAAATACTAGCGATGCAAGTCTTAGGTTAATACCAAATACACCTACCCTGATGCAGATTTCCATAGACACTGACCGGCGTAAACACACACGTATAACGCAAGCGCACGTATCGTTCAAGTAGTATAAAAATATCTATCCCACGAGGACTTAATTCCTACTGTTGTTATTAAATATTGATACTATTTATTTACAGGTATCTAATTATATGGAGAAGGGAATTTATTGCTTTTGGTTGGTTGAATGTGGTTTTGCAAAATAAAATAAAAACAGACTCAAAAGAAAATACTAAGGAAAATAAAAGAAAAGACTCAAGGATCTAGGGTCGTGACTCCACACAATATTATTATAAAGATGAATTGATTCTCTTATCTATGTGTAATAAATCAATTTGCTAACCTGGAACACGAAAATATGCAAAAGCCTATGTCGATGGTCAGACGCAAATACCCAGTATAACCCAATTGAACCATATGTCTATGTCAACCAAATTACGAGGATTTATTAAGATTAAGTTCCAATTATGGCTACTCCCGCCCGACAGGTATATGTCTATCCTGTAAGGAAATCTATTAAAGGGTTATCTATCCTCAAAGAAGATCGTGGGCTATTGAATCTAAGGCTGAAACTTAGAATCCCTATGTCTAGTTCATTTTAAGTTTACCCCATCAATCTTATTAATGGCCAGTTAACAAGAAGCATTAAGCTTAAGACTCAATAAACAATCTAAAGAATTACCCATAAAAAGAAAATCAATTATTAAGTTTGGATATTGTGTTTCATCACTTCCCTAGAATAAAATAAAATGCTGGGGTTAGAGGATCCACATTTAATATTTCTTATTTAGGAATCTCATTTATTATAATATATAATTTATTTTATATTATGCTTTCTCAGGAATTAATAATGTTAAACATTTAAAACCAGCCATATAGGCGGTAATCCATTTAGTCTAATTACACCAGCCATATAGGCGGTAATTATCTGTCACATAAAGACCAGCCATATAGGCTGTAAAGTAATTTATATTTAGACCGATCATATAGGCGGTAATAAAGTCTCACATTAATTAATCCGGTTAAATTATAATTTATAAATTATAGTTAAGTGAGATTTACCTAGATAATTATATTAAAGGTTTCACATTTTACCTTAGCGGAAATTTAACTACAAAACATAAAGTAAATAAATAAAAAGCTATAATTGTGGATGCTTGATTTCACCCGAGGTCAAAAATCGAGAGTTTGTAGGGAGGGGGCACTAGCGATCCAGCAAAACAGAGGTAGAGTGAGCGGGAGTACTGCCCACCGGTGTGGTGGGTGCCGGGGGCACTCCGACGCTCAAGTCAGTAGTGAAGACGAGCTGTAAATAATGAAGGATCAAGGTTCAGGGTTACATTGATACATATGAGCCGCCGTGAGGGCTATAGGTTGGCGGTTATGAGAGCTCTGGTGACAGAGAGTTGTGCTGTGTGATGTTGGATCCTCCCCTCATGCCATGACTTTTCTCTTTTATAGGCCCTCCTGACGAGGGGTCATTTAAATCTCTTCCACCCGTTGGATGTGTTAATGATATGGTTTATGACTGTAACTACCAATTTAATGGAGTTCATTACTGTAGGCGTTTTTCCAATCTAATTACTCATGAATCCGTTGGCTTCCTGAACTGTTAAATCCGTGATGACTGGCTCTGGGCTAGTCTGGCCTCTCAGCCAAAAGCTGATTTCTCAAACTAGATATGATGGTGGTCCTTTGGGCTTTGGTTTCATGATTGGCCCAAAGGCGGAATGACGATTATATCCTTAGGCCCAAATTTGGCCCGTACAGTTTATCCCATACTCTCTAAGTCAATGCGTCATTGGCTTGGAGAGTATTTGATGCGCTAGTCGAGACTATAGGATGAAGGTGTACCTAAGCGTCGATGCTGCCTATTTATTGAACCAAACGAATGTCAAGTTATGAACTTGACTCTACATGATTCATCGTGGATGTGTCCAGTCGAATGAGCTAGATGAATGTCAGGATCATAAACTTGACTTTACAAGAGTTATTGGGGAAGTACCCAATCGACTGAACCAGATGAAGGTCAGGATATATGACATACGACATTTGTAATATATGTCAACAACTTGACTCGACATGAGTCCATGAGGGATCTCCCTGTTCGACTGAACCAGATGAAGGTTCATGAGTTATTTCACATGACATTATCGTATGGACTGTAGGAAGTCTATGTCTTCATTTCACTCGACATGAGTCTATGGAGGATGTCCCCGGTCGACTGAACCAGATGAATGTTCATGAGTTATTTCACACGACATTATCGTATGGACTGTAGGAAGTCTATGTCTTCATTTGACTCGACATGAGTCCATGGGGGATGTCCCCGGTCGACTGAACCAGATGAATGTTCATAAGTTATTTCACATGACATTGTCGTATGGACTGTAGGAAGTCCATGTCTTCATTTGACTCGACATGGGTCCATGGGGGATGTCCCCGGTCGACTGAACAATATGAAGGTTTATGAGTTATTTCACACGACATTGTCGTATGAACTGTAGGAAGTCCATGTCTTCATTTGACTAGACATGAGTCCATGGGGGATGTCCCCGGTCGACTGAACCAGATGAAGGTTCAGGAGTTGTTTCACACGACATTGTCGTATGGACTGTAGGAAGTCCATGTCTTCATTTGACTCGACATGAGTCCATGGGGGATGTTCCCAGTCGACTGAACCAGATGAAGGTCATGATAATCCCCATACTACGGGTCGAATAACCATGGGATTCTTCAATGTCTTTTGGACTAGATGAAGGTCTATGAAAGTTTTCACTCTACAGACCTGATGAAGGTCCAAAAGTCTTTCTTTATCATACTACTAGACCTGATGAAGGTCATCACACATTCTCTTGATGAGGGTCCATGTGACTACGGTCGTATGAACCTGTCGAATGGACTTGATAAAAGTCCAAGAAGGTAATCACTTCTCACTCTACTAGACCTGAAGAAGGTCAATGAGGGTTCTCGTTCCTCATTCTACAAGACCTGACAAAGGTCAATGAGGGCATAATTCCTCATTCTACAAGACCTGACAAAAATCAATTAGGGTATAATTCCTCAATCTACAGGACTTGTAGTCTGAGACCATGTCTTCTGAAGACCATGAGACTACGGTCGAATGTACCTGATGAAGGTCTATAAGGGTTCTCATTCCTCATTCTATAAGACCTGATAAAGGTCTATGAGGATATAATTCCTCATTTTACAAGACCTGACAAAAGTCAATGAGGGTATAATTCCTCATTCTACAAGACTTGTAGTCTGAGACCATGTCATCTGAAGACCATGAGACTACGGTCGAATAAATATGATGAAGGTCTATGAGGGTTCTCATTCCTCATTCTACAATACCTGACAAAGGTCAATGAGGATATAATTCCTCATTCTACAAGACCTAACAAAGGTCAATGAGGGTATAATTCCTCATTCTACAGGACTTGTAGTCTGAGACCATGTCGCCTGAAGACCATGAGACTACGGTCGAATGAACCTGATGAAGGTTAATGAGGGTTCTCATTCCTCATTCTACAAGACATGACAGATGTCAATGCTATAAGACCTGATAAAGGTTAGTGAGGGTTTTCATTCCTCATTCTACAAGACCATAGATGTAGTGTTGAATGAGATCTTTAACGAGCGCCAAACTTCACATGGTAGTGTCGATTGAGATCCTTAACAAGTGCCAAGCTTCACACGTGTAGTGTCGAATGAGATCCTTAACAAGTGCCAAGCTTCACATGTGTAGTGTCGAATGAGACATCTTCCCCATGCTGAGTCTCCATACATGTAGGTATCGAGTGGGATATCATTGCCAAGTCTAGTAATGTCGACTGGGATATTATCACACCATACATGTAGTGTGGAGTGGGATATCCTAATACCAATTCTCCATACATGTAGGGTCAAGTGAGATACTCAACAAGTGCCAAGCCATATATTATATTGTCGATTGAGACACCAATAACAATTACCAAGCTATATGTTGTAATGTCGACTGGGACATCCATAACAATTATCAAACTATATGTTGTAATGTCGACTGGGGCACCCATAACATGTCCCAAATTATAAATTGTAATGTCAACTATAAAAAGTGAAAGTCATATCTGGTAATGTCGACTGGGATGTCCACGCCAAGTCTTCATTAGAGTATAGTCCATTTTTACATCCTCATCACGCCTAGTCTCCAAACATGTATTGTCGACTAGGATATACACGCAAAGTCTTCATTCGGGTATTGTCGACTAAGACATCTTCCTCATGCCAAGTATATATCTTCATCATATAGGATGAATAGTAGGAAAAATGATTCCACTGAATGGACGAGCCTTGCTCCTGATGATGGTCCATGAGACTATGGTCGAATGGAGTCTAGAGTTGATGGCAATCCATTCATGTAATGTGAAGAATATAATTATCTTCTCATGTCACCTGAAAGAGATGACTATCTAACCATGTAGTATGGAGTTGAAGGCAATCCATTCATGTCATATGGAGGAGATGAAAATCCTTCCAGTCATCTTAATGTGGTGAGTCCTTCAATGTCGTATGGAAATGATAACAATTCTTCTATGTAGCCAGATGGCCATCCACCTTATCGTTTGGAGAATATGATAATCTTTCCATGTAGTCTGGAGTGGATGACATTACTAGAGAATACTTCTTAGTCGGTTGGGTATGCCGGAAGATTATGAGGGTATTCTCATGTCGAATGGAAGAAGTATATCGATTGGGTCTGATGATTTTTTATGTGGTCGATTGGAGCAAATGGGTTTCTCCCTAAGTTGTAGTTTTGTGAAGGTCATTTTCTTTTAAAGTTACCAATGAATACTTATTTGGGAAGCTATGATGTCCCCAAAGCAACAATATGTGGCTTCTTGCCCTTTTTTTGTCTAATTACAATAGGTGATATCTTATTGAGAAGTATTAGTAGCACATCATTTATTATGTCGCTTGGGAGAATTCAAACTTCTTTCATTGTCATGGTTGGTGGAGCTTATTCTCTTATTGTTCCTCTTATCGTCCTCTCACCTAATCTCAATGTGGGCTCGAGTCATGGCTTGATCCATAGTGTAGGATCAGAATTTAGTGAGCTTTTTGTAGAGTTTACTTTCTGAAAGTAATCCATTTCTAAATGATTCCACTGCAGTAGGCTGATAGAGATCTGAGATTGTTAAACTCTCTTTATTGAAGCGAGCCACGTAGCTTCGCAAGGACTCCCATCTCTGTTGTTGGATGGCATTAAGGTCATTGGTGGTCTTCTCAAGCTTGCAAGAACTTGCGAAATGATCCACAAATTTGTCTGTTAGCTGTTGGTAATACTCGATGGATCTGTATGGGAGATTGATAAACCAGGTGAGGGCAGGACAGTCTAATGTTTCTCCAAATCCTCTGCACATACCAGCTTCTTATTGATGAGGATCCAGACCTGTTGATAACATCTTGTATTTGTAATTGACAACATGGTCGTCTGGGTCAGTTGATCCATCATACATCTTTATATCTGGAGGACTGAACTTCCTTGGTAGCTCAATGAAAGTGATGGTCTCCAAAAATGGTGTATCTGAGATTGTGCCAGCTCGGAATTTTCTCACTGGTAGTCTGACACTAGGTAGACTGGAGAGAATTTCATCTTTGAACTCTTTCATTTCCTTACGCATGGTGGAGGCAACTTGCCGTGCTTGGTCTGTTGGGGAGATATGTCGACTTCTTTCTTGATTTGGTAGATGGTTGTCCAATGGTGGATTCTCGCTTGCCACATTGTTGTATGCCCCCAAGAGATTGGTGGGGATTGTATGATTGATGGGATGGTATGGAGAATCAGGTTGTTGGGAGGTTGAAGAGATTTGCTCCAGTTTCTTCTGGAGGGTTATATTGGAGCTTCGCATGGCTTGACTCTCTTCTTCTAAGGCGCGTAATCGTTCTTCAAGTATGATAAGATGCATAGCCATAGGATCTGTTGTCTGCTCACTGCTAGAAGCCATAGTTGGCTGTGTTTTATGAACCATAGATTGAGAGATCTTTGTCTGCTATGAATCGCTAATGCCCCACGGATGGCGCCAAATTGTGGATGCTTGATTTCAATCGAGGTCCACAATCGAGAGTTTGGAGGGAGGGGCACTAGCGATCCTACAAAACAGAAGTAGAGTGAGCGGGAGTACTGCCCACCGATGTGGTGGGTGCCGGGGGCACTCCGACGCTCAAGTCAGTAGTGAAGACGAGCTGTAAATAATGGAGGAGCAAGGTTCAGGGTTACCTTGATACCTGTGAGCTACCGTGAGGGCTATAGGTTGGCGGTTATGAGAGCTCTGGTGACAGAGAGTTGTGCTGTGTGATGTTGGATCCTCCCCTCATGCCATGACTTTTCTCTTTTATAGGCCCTCCTGACGAGGGGTCATTTAAATCTCTTCTACCCATTGGATGTGTTAATGATAGGGTTTATGACTGTAACTACCGATTTAATGGAGTTCATTACTGTAGGCGTTTTCCCAATCTAATTACTCATGAATCTGTTGGCTTCCTGAACTTTTAAATCCGTGATGACGGGCTCTGGGCTAGTCTAGCCTCTCGGCCCAAAGCTGATTTCTGAAACTAGATCTGATGGTGGTCCTTTGGGCTTTGGTTTCGTGATTAGCCCAAAGGCAGAATGACGGTTATGTCCTTGGGCCCAAATTTTGCCCGTACAGTAATAAAAACTAAAATTAAAAATACATAATTTTATTATTACAAAATTAAATGCTTCCTATGAAATCAGGGAAAAAATCCCATGGAAATCACACCAAATGAAGTGAAGAAGAGCTGAATTTATAGGCAGATTCGGCATCTGGCGTCGCGATGCGTAGGGTCTTGGCGTCGCCACGCCAGCACACGGTTTTGGTCCACGCGGGTTGACCACAGGTGTTCTGTCGGCAGAATCTGGTGATGTCACGTGTCACACGGTGAAGGTGGTGCAATAAGAAGATGAAACATGGCACACGGTGATTGGCTGAGCTTTCGGTCCAATGAAAAGTTGACACTTGGCACGCGCTTAGAATCGGTCAAATAGAGGTCGACACATGGCAACATGTGATTTGTCCAATAGTTGGTCCAATGAGAGATTGACACGTGGCACGCTCTTGCTTTGGTCCAATGAGATTTCAATATGCGACACCAGCACGACGTTATGGTCCACGCGTGTTCTGTCTGCAAAATCTGGTGATGACACGTGTCACGCGGTGAAGGTGGTGCAATGAGAAGAAGACACGTGGCACACGATGATTGGCTGAGCTTTCGGTCCAATGAAAAGTTGACACGTGGCATGCACTTAGGATCGGACAAATGAGGGGTCGACACGTGGCAACATGTGATTTGTCCAATATTTGGTCCACTGAGAGATTGACACGTGGCACGCGCTTGCTTTGGTCCAATGAGATTTCAAAATGTGGCAGCCGGCGTATTTTAGCAGATCTTCTGTGATGATGACACATGGCACGGCTCACGTTAGCAAGGTCGGTGCACGTTAGTAAGTCCAATTTCTCAGATTCTGACACGTGACCCTCGGTGTGCATGGCCGGCGCACTTTAGGCGTCTCGACGCGGAAAAATTACAAAAATGGCCCTTTTTCATTTTTTCTCTCTTTTGTCCCCAAATTACTTCCAATGTTTTCCCAACTTTATTTTTCTGCAAAATAACACAAAACACATCAAAACGTTCACAAAACCCGAGAAACTATACAAAATATTAGGTTAGATTAGTTGGAAATAATGATATAAATACCACTCATCACACCCCCAAACCTAACATTTTGGTAGTCCTCGAGCAAAACACAAAATAAAATAACATAATAAAATTTAACTAAGCCTCTTTCGTAGGGATCACAGTTGCATTTAGCATATGCAACAAGCCTTTAAACCCATAGGTGTCCCTAGTGGATGAGTTGTAGTCTCGTGAGGGCTTACCGCAATAATACCAACAAACGTTTTACAAAGGTAAAAAGAAAGTAAAATTAATGCACACAAAAGCAAAAAGACAAGCGAAAAGAGAATAAAGAAGTTGGTGACTAATCAGGTGAAATTTCTACTCCAAGTTACTAGTTGTTTTGTTTCATTCTAAATTACTGAATAAGTAAATTCTCCGATTATATTTACCATTCTCCATATACACAACCAACAAAATATTAAACAACTCATTTTTGCCCACAACAGTCATAAGTGCAGTTGATAAGATAGTAATATTTTTGTCTTAAAGTTCTATCAGATTTCACACATTTTTGTAGCAATGAAATAATTTTTCTGATTTTTTCTTTGATTTTTGATTTTGGATTTTGGATTTATTTATATACAATATCTTCCATCTATGTAACGAGCTTTGGGTCGGTGGCTCCCAAACCAGTTGCCTTTAGGGCACCAGGTGTTAAGACACCCCTACTGACTTAATTACTCAGACTTCATATATATATATTTATTCGGCAGCATCTCTGATCCATGTAGCGAGCTTTGGGCCAGTGACTCCAAACCAGTTGGCTTTAGGGCACTATGTGTTAAAACACCCTTACAGACTTAATAACTCGGATCTCAGACGTTTTTTTTTTACTCCATTGCTTTTTTAGATGCTTCCTCCATTAAACTAGAGCACTGAATATTACAAACTTTTCAATTTTAGCTCATGTCCGTATGTTACTATGCATATTGATAATACCTGCCAACTGAGCATATAAAGATCCATTTTAGTCAGTTTTATGGAGAATTCACAAATTAAATAATTTAAAAGGAAATAAACAAAAATTAATTTGTTTCGAAATAGGTTTGAGATACGTCTCAGGAGTGGAAACTCCTTACACAGCTATCTCCTACCATTTAACCTTTTTAGTCAAAATAAAAACAAAAACACAAAATAAACTTTGATTATGAGATTTGGCAGATGGATGTCAAAACAGCCTTCCTTAATGGGAACCTCGTAGAGGAAGTCTATATGACACAACCTGAGGGGTTTACATCTAAGGATGATCATAATAAAGTATGCATGCTTAAACGATCCATTTATGGACTCAAGCAAGCCTCCAGAAGTTGGAATATACGATTTGATGAGACAATCAAAGAATTTGAATTCATCAAAATGTAAACGAGCGTTATATTTACAGAAAAAATAGTGGGAGTGTTGTTGCATTTCTTGTATTATATGTCGATGACATATTAAACATCGGGAATGATATTCCCATGATGCAAGCCACCAAGCAATGGTTATCTCATAATTTCTCCATGAAAGATTTGGGAGAAGCAGCCTACATCCTTGGCATTAAGTTCTACCGTAATAGATCTAAGAGGTTGTTAGGACTTTCTCAATCTACATACATAGATAAAGTTTTGAAAAGATTCAAAATGGAAGATTCCAAAAGAGGTAATTTACCTACTTGTCATGGAATCAAATTATCTAAGGAGCAATGTCCACATACTTCTTAAGATAGAGAACGTATGAGTAGGATCCCATATGATTCAACAATAGGATCGATCATGTACGTCATGCTATATACAAGACCTGATGTCTCTTATGCTCTTAGCATAACGGGCAGGTATCAGACAAATCCTGGTGAGCAACACTGGGCAGCTGTCAAAACAATCCTCAAGTATCTGAGAAGAACTAAGGATGTGTTATTGACATACGAAGATTATTCTGAGATGAAAGTCATTGGTTAATGTGATGCGAGCTTTCAGACCGATATGGATGACAACATACCATAAACATGATATCTGTTTACTTTGAATGGTGGTGCTATTAGTTGGAAAAGCTCAAAGTAGTCAACTACAGCGAACTCCACCACTGAAGTCGAGTATATTGCAATATCTGAGGCAGCTAAAGAAGTAGTCTGGATAAATAAGTTCATCACGGAGCTGGAAGTGCTTCCCGAGATAAAGAATGGCGTCACGATGTACTGTGACAACACGGACGCCATTGTTCAAGCAAAGGAACCAAGGTCCCGCCAGAAATCCAAGCATGTACTTAGGTGATTTAATCTCATCAGGGAGATTGTTGAGAGAAAAGAAGTTATTATAGAGAAAATACCTACAGAAGATAATCTTGCAGATTCTCTGACTAAAGGGCTAACTCAACAAAAGCATGATAGGCACACCCGAGAGTATGGTGTCCAGATTCATACTAGTTAGCTATAGTGTAAGTGGGAGATTGTTAGGGATATGCCCTATACACAACTTGTGGATGGGGCTATATATACATGTATTTGTAATATTTTCATTAATTAATAAAATGACAATCTTTATTATACATGTCTTACATAACTTATATGAATCATGAAACACTGTAATAAAGCCCTTGGAGTAATAAGATGATGACCCCCATGCCTTATGAGAATCATTACTCTTAAACGTTCCGAGTCATAGTTTTGTGAATAATATGGGCGTTCACAAGATTTAGAGACTAGCATAATGATATGATCCACCCTTAAGTGGGGTAGCCGATCTCATAGGCTACTTAGCGGATATCTGTCCGCTTGTGAATCACATGATGAATGAGTTGCTCGTGTCCATCACAAACTGACCGCTGAACGTTTTCACATGGAGTGTTTATCCCATGTGTATGTGAGAAGTTCATGTATCGATTATATTGACTGTCCTTAGACTTGAGGTCTTACAATCTTATATCATGGATCAAATAATTTAAATTATCCTTCCCGGGTCAAAAATACGGTCATAGGGTATGATTGGGTCATTTGTGAAATAACATGAAGTTTGTAAAGATAAAAAAGAGAATCGCCACTCTCTCGGATAATATTCTTATAAGAGTAGATATCAAAGTTCGCGGGTTTGTTGGATAATATGACCCATAGCGTCACTATTTGTACAGATCACGGTGTTGTTGTACAAATTAACTATGTGACAAGGAAATTGCACTTTCATCATTTGTGATTAGATCACCATATATGTATAAATGAAGAGAGGTCCATATGATTAGTTCCTGGATTGAGATGATATGAGACAGTATCAGTCCACGAAGGATTAATCATTAAATATCCCTAGCCGGAGTATTATCGAGACAGGACATCGATAATGCGGAATAGGCTAGTATTGCACTTGTGCGCGTTGTGAGGGCACAACGGCATAGTTCTCATATATTTAAGTATTGGATACTTATGCAAGTGCGATAGGAGGTTGTGTTTCACCGATGGTACGGGAAACAGCTTCGCTCTGGATAGACCCCTCGGAATCCCATTGGTATTATGACTATGTGTCTATGGGAGGCCGAAATCAAGGTAGGTGTGTATAGTCTTAACCTGAGACTTGCATCGCTAATACTTGCGATAATCGGTAGACTTTGGTCTTGGTGGTACAGGGCTTTAACCGGCTCTGCGTACACCGTTCTGGGTTTATCAGAGAGTCGTAGTGTATTGGGTGTGATGTCGAGACGGAAGTATCACTTCAGTTATAGTGGAGATGATGTCACGCAGGATACGGTATTAGTGCTCTTAAGTGCTGGCCGGCCATCGAGATATTATGACAAAGTCATGTATATCCGATTATAGAGACTAGTTACCAGACATCCGACATGTGCTTCGGACGGGGCAGACACTTATCCAGCCCCAGCCCTAGCACGTGACTATCCGATACTGGGCTGATATACACAATACTACGGTATACTACGCTTGATACAGATCTATATTCGGGTAGGCATGGCGCTTTGCTAGAAGCCAACCTTGTCTTGTAAATCGGTATAAACGTAGTACGAGGTACTTACGTGTTCGGATAATCCGACGACCGTATTTACTGCCAACATATCCGGAGATCTCATGGGTCGCTTCCTGAAGATTCACCGATGATGTATAACTCGCACTTTAATTAATCTAGGGATTAATTAGAAGAAGAGAGAGAAAATTAATCTGGGATTAATTGCGGAGATATTTTATCTGGGATAAAATATAATTAAAAGAGAGAGAACGATTAATTTGGAATTAATCGATAAAATAATATATTGATATATTATAAGAAATTGGATTTCGACGCGGAATTAAATTAGATTTTAATTCGGGCGAACGAATTAATTTAGAATTAATTCGTTAGCGACGTGAATAGTGATTTCGCTAGGCGTAATCATTTAATTACGACGCGACGGAAAATTCGTTAATTTGGAATTAGCGAACCCGAGCCCGAGAGTGATTGCGAGCGCATTCGCATTTCGAATTCGAGTGCGGCACGCAAGTCACATCAAGCGTCAAATCACTAGTCGCATCAATTGTCAAATCAATGTCACTTTGAGTGATGTGACTTGACAACATGTCACTTTATTAAAGTGATGTGATGTGACTTAGTAAGTAAAAGTAAAAGTGATGGTAAAAGGTGAAAGCATTGATGTTTTTGCCTTTTGACTTAATGGAATATAAAGGTTGGTATATATATTTTATTTATTTTTGGAAAATAAATGAATAATATATATTACATTTTCTTTTTTTCCTCACCATCTTTTCGGTCTTCTCTCTCTCTGATTAAACCTACACGGTTTTAGCTTTGGAGCCAAAAACTTATCTCTCTCTCACGGTCTCTCCAAGACCGATTCTTCTCTTTTTTTTCTGGTTTGACCGAGCAAATGAGAAGCAAGGAAGATGAACAAGTGCTAGCACACCTTGGGTTATACATGGTGATAGGGAAACGAATTTGTGAGCTTGGAAAAGCTTGAAGCTTGAAGAGCTTCAATGGAGTGACATCCATGGCCGAATGAACAAGGAGGAAGAAGGCCCAAACCGAGCAGTCCACCGCAGTGGAGGAGAGCTCACTGCGAGAGCTTGGAGGGAGGCAGAAAACGCATCTTGTTCTTTGCATCAAAACCAATCATTGTGAGTATATGATTCCGCCATTATTCTTTGATGTATTCATGCGTTTTTGTGCTTGATTTGTTGATCTTGGGACCTATATTAGAACTCAACAATGGTATCTTGAGCTATTATCAAGCATGAAAAAAGTTAGGGTTATTTGGGCAAAATCGATTTTGACTTGTTTTGGTTAAATTGATTATTTAAGCATGCTTGGATGATGTTTAATTGAGATTGTGCATGATCAATTTCATGAAATGGATTGGATTCAATTTTCCCTAAATTTTGGGCATGACAAATTGGGTAAAATCAATTGAAGCATGATTTGGTTGAATTGGTTGATTAAGTATGCTTGTATGTTGATTAATTGAAGTTGTGCATGATCAATTTCAAGAAAATTGGATTGGATCAATTTTCCCCAATTCTTTAGGTTGAACATGTAACTTGAAATTGGGTAAAATGTGTTTGAGCATGTTTTAATTAATTGGATGTTTAAGTATGCTTAAAACATGTTTAATTGAGATTGTGTGTGATCAATTTCAAGAAAATTGGATTGGATCAATTTTCCCCAAATTGGAGGCATGGCCGAAATTGGATAACCCTAATGTCTTGGTAATTTTGTTTTGTTTGATCATTGGATGACTTAAAACAATTGGGTAATGTTGTTTTGAAGTTCAATTGAATTGAATTTTGATTTGGAACAATTTTCCTTTATAAAGTGGGTTGGCCGAATTCAATTGGACATGAAATTCATTGTGATTTGTTGTTTGATTCATTGGATGAGTTGAATTGATTTGGAAATTATGATTGTGGACTCAATTGGATTGAAACCGAATCGAATTGAAAAACCCCTAATTGCCGAGACTTGAAAGCATGTAAATTGGGTTTGATTTAAAAATTGTGTTGGACACTATTTAATGTTAAAGTGCATGATTAATTAGGCTAATTGATGTTTTAGAAATGTTAATTGGGTAATTGATTGTGTATTACACTTAGGTTAATTAATTGTGAAATTTGGAATTTTATAAGTAATTAATTTGGGCTTGATTTTGGAAATTGGGCTTGTTAGGTTGTAATTGGGCTTTTGGGCTTTGTTGTAACAAAGTTGGGTTTAGGCAAATTGGTTGGATCCAATTAGGCCCAAAACCGAATCCAAAAGTCCAATTATGACTTAATGGACCTTAATTATTTAATTGGGCCTAATGGGCCAAAATTAATTTAAAGGCTTATGGGGTAACTCCCGGATTGGATTTTGGTTGTTCGGTTTGACCCGAGTTGACCAAAAGTCCACGCCTTATAGAAATTAATTAAAAGCCCATTGGACTTTAATTAAATAAACATTAGATGTTAATCGGGCTTTGAGACCCGTTGCGATTAATTTGGAATTTAAGTCGTAAAGGTTCGTTAATAAAGGTGTAATATTTAATTTGGAATTAAATAGTGAATTAGAATTAAATGCGTATTAAATTGGATTTAATTATGTAGTTTAATTTAATTCAAGAATTCGTACTTTGAGTACTTATTCGCAAAACGAGTTTGACTCGAGCAAAATCAAATCGTTGTTTGAACATTGGATGATCACTAATTATCAGATTAATTAATTGGATTTGATTGATTGATAACATGCTTGTATGAATACATGGTTGCGATGTATGAATAATGTATATCGGATGGATATTAGTCGGGGTGGGACGATTTTGGAAATTGTAATAAATTTGATTTATTAATTGGACCTGCGTGTCCAGCCTTATCTCCTATTCTTTGTATTCTCTTCTCACCTATTCCCCTCAATGTAATGAGGTTTCTTTAGAAGTGTAGTGTAACGGGTAGAAGTAAATACATGTGCTAGCTTGGAGAGAGAAAATGAGAGATTTGATCTAGGATCAATGTAAAGTATCCATCCGCATATCATTATTATTTTATTCATATGCGCTTTATTATGTGTTTAGAATGCATGTTTAAGGGTGTATGATGATGAGACCTTAACAAAGATAATAAATTGGTAGCCAATTGCACGCGAAAAACCCTCGTTCAATATCAAGTGTTTTTCCTTCCATTGAGTGATTCTTACTCAAGATCCGAGATTGGCATGGGTTGTTGGCCAAAGTCAAGCCCTTTGTCCGTCGAAGATGTGTTTTGAATCACGAGGCTTTGTTCCATATCGGTGTCTTGTCCAAGTTGTGGTTTGTTGGCCAAAGTCAAGACCACTTCTTGTCCATCGACATTGATTACGAAGCTTCCATGTCAATGGGTCGCGCTTGACTGGGATCACTAGGTTTGTTGTGCCAAAGCCAAGGCCTAGTTGATTCAGAGGAAAAAGGTTAGGTAATACATTGGATGTATTGGCATATATAAGATATATGTTTAGGATTTGGATATCCACCTACTGGATCTAGGAATTGGATGAGATCCAATTGATCTTCGAGATCTACCTAGTTAATTATCATACAATTTGTTGGCCAAAGTCAAGATTGTGTGATATTTAACGGGATCCTAGCCCACTAGGAAACACGGTTTCCCGAGTACTCGACAGAGGGTTAGAGGCTCGACGAAAAATAGTGGGAGGCAAGAATTGAATTTGCAATACTCGTTCAATTACTCGCCATACGCGCTCATTTAAATTATTTCGTCATTAGATTAAATGTTAGTTGGACTAATATTTAAATTGTTGTTTTAATAAACAGTTGGACTGTATTATACTTGATTATATATAATTGGATTATATTAATCAATATATTTGAATTAATTAATTTCAGTTTACAGTTGATTTTATAATTGGATTATAGTAATCAATGTAATTGAGGTTAATTAATTTGGATTATATTTGATTATATAGTTGGACTATTATAATCATTATAATATATATAGTACCACTAATCGTTGATTAAATAGTTGGACTATTGTAATCAAGATAAAATTGAAAAGTTGGATATTTAAAATATAATCTGGGATTAAAATATTTTAAATGATTTAATTTTCAAATTGGGAATAAATAATAGGTTACTTTATTTGATAAAATAACTTATTATACCTTAAGCCCAAAATTAAGCAAAATAAGTAGAGCATAAATCTTTGGAAGATTTATGTGATGATGACTTTAATGCTTAATTTAATATACTTGTCATAAATCTAATTTTAGATTTAAGAAGTATTAAAATTGCAATTTATAATTCTTGGAGAATTAATTGACTATTCTAGAGGAGATAAAGTCAAAGTTTGCAATTGGGCATGTAGCACGAGGTGCACATCGTTTCGATATTCCGAAACCCAAGGCTTGGCCAAAGGTTTCTGAAATATTGAAAAGATAATTGAATATCCCAAAGTGACTACCATTTGGATATGGAAGACACGAAGGAATTAAAGAAAGGGCAAGGCTCTTACTTTAAAAATGTTTGTCTTAGTTATGTTCACAGCTAGTATTGAAATTAGATTTTAAATACTTAGTGTGGTACATAAAATATATGTATTGATGTTCAGAATCTGCTTTGAGCAGGATACTGACTTCAAGCTGAGATTGCTCTGCGAATCGGAAACGGGACGAAAGTCGCTGTTTCGACCGTAGATACCTAAGTTTAGGAACTACCCTTCGGGTGTGTACTTAAATTAGGAACTGTTATAATGTAACTAGTTTGACTAGAGACATTATCTCTATATCAGTGTTTAACCGTTGCGGATAAACCTTTATATTCTAGAACACTAAGTGTTTTATTATATAAAGATGATACTGAGATAAACACATTAGATGTGAATAACAGAATTTATATTTTGAATATAAATAAAATCTCAAACATATAAATGACAAATAAATAGCTCAAATTGATTTGATCAATAAAGACTTATTTGTGGCATTGTTGTCTGGGACACAATTATACAAGACTCGTATATCCACACTTTTGAAGAGTGGATACTAGGACTGATTTGACTATTCAAATAAGGTCTGCGAATCTAGTTTATTAGGTAAAGTACCTAAAATACTATTTACTTAGTAATAGTAAAAGGGCCACCGATCTGTTAGCCCTATTCATGTGAAGTTAGTGGGCCCATATCTAGCTAGGCTAGATGTGAACATGAATATTTCGTGACCTTAACGGATGTGGCATCACGTTATGGTTATGTGTTTCTTTTGAAGAACACAAATCAGAAACTTTTAGAGTTTCGACACGAAATAGACAAACAGATCGGCTATAGTATTATACCGTGACGGTAAGACCGTAATGGAAAATACTTAAGCAATAAGTTTCTTATATACTTGAAAGAGTATAGTATTCTTTCAAATGAGGACTCTCTCCCGGAACACGTCAAAGTGACGGTGTGTCCGAACGGATTAACCGAATCATGTTAGACATGATAAGGCTAATCATGAGTCGCTCTGAGCTACTATTTCCTTCAACGGATAAGTTTTAACAGTGCAATAACTTATTTAGAATAAGTTCCATAATAATCTGTTTGACAGATTACATATAGATATGAACGGGAAAGAAACCGGGTTTCTCATTCCTGACTATTTGGGATGCCAGGCATATGTTTGGATGATACCAAACTAAGGACCCAAATTGGATAAGTGCCAATATAGGTTATCCTAAGGGAAACCATAAGTATAGTACTTATAAATCTCACATGAGAACAATGTGATTGTTGCTCACCATGCGGTTTTTCCTGAGAGGATACCGATATGCAGTGGTCAGTGGGAGGATAGTGATACTCGATGAAAATCGGAGTAATACTGTTCAAGGCACGAAGTCCTTAATGGAACACAAATAGTTCATCTATGATGAATCTATACCATTAATCTTCGAGTACACAAGAACCGCGTAGATCGGAGAGAGTCAGAAAACGACCTAGGGTATGGGTTTCTGATCTAACCTCATAAAGATGTCAATCTTATGAAGGTATATCCACCGACTACGTTTTGAGGAAGTGATACGAGGTATCGACTCCCTATTATGGCAAAGTGCCATGAATCCGAAATGGATTCCATGTATAACAACTATTTTGGATACTAGTTGTTGTACCACAAGGCATTGTGCCTATTGGTACATTAAACGTCTTCAAGGAAGACATACATGAAAGGCAACATACCAACGTACAAAGCGGGCTTTTGACGGAAAGGTATCGTTATCAACATTGTGTTAATAACGGTTCAACCTTTTACCTGTTGCCATGGTAAATCCATTTTGAAGATGCTTGTTGATAACTGCATATTTCATTTATGAAATGTGTCAGTTGCAGATCAAAATCGCTTTCCTGAAAAGGAAACCTTTTGGAGGATGCTTACAACATCCTGACGATTTTGTATAACCGACAAACAAGGTTTGCAGGTTATTCGATCCATGTTTGGATTGAAACAAGCATAAGTTCTTGGAACTGACGTTTTGATATAATCATAATGGTTTATGATTTGACTCAAAACGAAATAATTCTTGTGTATATAAGGAGGTTAGTGGGAGAGCACTGATAATGAAATTCCCATAAAACAATCGGTGAAAGCTTGGCTTTCATAAGAAATTCTCCGTGGAATTCTGGGGAGTAACAAACTTTATTCAAGGAATAAAGATCTACAGGGATAGATTTGGAGTTGTTAACACTCTCTGGAAATTGTACATTTAAAATGTACTTGTATTGGTGTCTCATACGCTTTGAGCATATGGAGTCACAATCGGGACAATCCAAGTGATAGTCATTGGATTGAAGTTAAGGACATCTATTAGTATCTTAGAGAACTAAAGATGTTGTCTTAAACTATGGAGATGGAGAACTTGAAGTGACTAGGATCACTGCTGCAAGTTTCCAAACCGGTAAAATACTGCGGTACTATAAAGTTTGAATAACGGGACAGTAAGCTGGAAATATTCCGAGCAAGATAACTGTTGCCGAATTAACAACAAATGCGGATTATTGCTGCAGCTGAGGCAGCAATAGAAGCCATTTGGATCGATAATAAATCTAATTAGATTAGATATAGTTCTGTTAGCAGCTGAGCTAGGCATCAGCATAGGCTAAAGAATTAATGGTCTCATCGACGATCCAGATATATACTTCTATATTTATCTGATTCGTTCGGATCATACATCGTGGCGATGTGATGATCGTATAAATCGCGTCAAAAGATAATTACGCAAATCCGCTGACGAAACCCTTTCCTCAGCAATTTGAGCGAACCGTACATAGTTCGGGTGTTAGACACTCGAGTGACTGGCTATGTGCCAAGTGGGAGATTGTTGGATAAATGACCCATAGCGTCACTATTTGTACAGATCACGGTGTTGTTGTACAAATTAACTATGTGACAAGGAAATTGCACTCTCATCATTTGTGATTAGATCACCATATATGTATAAATGAAGAGAGGTCCATATGATTAGTTCCTGGATTGAGATGATATGAGACAGTATCAGTCCACGAAGGATTAATCATTAAATATCCCTAGCCGGAGTATTATCGAGACAGGACATCGATAATGCGGAATAGGCTAGTATTGCACTTGTGCGCGTTGTGAGGGCACAACGGCATAGTTCTCATATATTTAAGTATTGGATACTTATGCAAGTGCGATAGGAGGTTGTGTTTCACCGATGGTACGGGAAACAGCTTCGCTCTGGATAGACCCCTCGGAATCCCATTGGTATTATGACTATGTGTCTATGGGAGGCCGAAATCAAGGTAGGTGTGTATAGTCTTAACCTGAGACTTGCATCGCTAATACTTGCGATAATCGGTAGACTTTGGTCTTGGTGGTACAGGGCTTTAACCGGCTCTGCGTACACCGCTTCTGGGTTTATCAGAGAGTCGTAGTGTATTGGGTGTGTGATGTCGAGACGGAAGTATCACTTCAGTTATAGTGGAGATGATGTCACGCAGGATACGGTATTAGTGCTCTTAAGTGCTGGCCGGCCATCGAGATATTATGACAAGGTCATGTATATCCGATTATAGAGACTAGTTACCAGACATCCGACATGTGCTTCGGACGGGGCAGACACTTATCCAGCCCCAGCCCTAGCACGTGACTATCCGATACTGGGCTGATATACACAATACTACGGTATACTACGCTTGATACAGATCTATATTCCTGTAAGAATATTTCTGGAGAATTGGGTAGGCATGGCGCTTTGCTAGAAGCCAACCTTGTCTTGTAAATCGGTAATAAACGTAGTACGAGGGGTGTTACGATGTTGGTATGTTTGCATATCCGGAGGTTGGGTCGTTCCTTAGTGGTATGAAGATTAATTTGTGATTAGCTTAGAGGGAATTATATTACTTTTATTTGGTAAAGTCTTTATTGGAATTTCGATAAGAGTATTATTTGATTGATTAAATTATTTTTTATTGAGTGAATTTATGTGCGACGTAATCGTTGTTTGCGTAATTGAATTGCGATCGCGAGCCATAATTGGGCAGCAGTATCGAGATCACTTTCAGTTTTGTGGTCGCTTCTTGAATGATATTAACGAACGAGGTGTTACTGTTCGGATAATCCACGACCTATTTATGCCAACATATCCGAGATTAATCCTAAGATCACCGAGAGATGAACTCGCACTTCTAATTAATCTAGGAGATTAGAAGAGAGAGAAATTAAGCTGGGTAATTGCGGAGATATTTTATCTGGGATAAAATATTAATTAAAGAGAGAGAACGATTATTTGGAATTAATCGAAAAAATAATATATTTGATATATATAAGAAATTGGATTTCGACGCGGAAGTAAAATTAGATTTTAATTCGGGCGAAACGAATTAATTTAGAATTAATTCGTTAGCGACGTGAATTAGTGATTTCACTAGGCGTAATCATTTAATTACGACGCGACGGAAAATTCGTTAATTGGAATTAGCGAACCCGAGCCGGAGAGTGATTGCGAGCGCATTCGCATTTCGAATTCGAGTGCGGCACGCAAGTCGCATCAAGCGTCAAATCACTAGTCGCGTCAATTGTCAAATCAATTGTCACTTTGAGTGATGTGACTTGACAACATGTCACTTTATTAAAGTGATGTGATGTGACTAAAGTAAAAGTAAAAGTGATGGGTAAAAGGTGAAAAGCATTGATTGTTTTGGCTTTTGACTTAATGGAATATGAAAAGGTTTGGTATATATATTTTATTTATTTTTGGAAATAAATGAATAATATATATACATTTTTTTTTTTTCCTCACCATCATTTTCGGTCTTCTCGCTCTCTTGATAAAAACGTACACGGTTTTAGGCTTTTGGAGCCAAAAACCTTATCTCTCTCTCAGGTCTCTCCAAGACCGATTCTTCATCTTTTTCTTCTGGTTTTGACGAGCAAATGGAGAAGCAAGGAAGATGAACAAGTGCTAGCACACCTTGGGTTATACATAGGTGATAGGGAAACGAATTTGTGAGCATGGAAAAGCTTGAAGCTTGGAGCTTCAATGGTGACATTGTTGGTAATTATCTAAGGTCTCAAGATCAAACAAGACATGAAAACATGCGTGAATACACAATGAAGATAGCGGAATACTTACATTGATCGGTTATGTCGATTTGGAGACGATTCAAGCCCAAAAACGCACTGCCTTGATCTCACCACTTGCAACAGTCCACTGCCTAACAAAAACAGAAAAATGAGTGAAGAAACGGAGCTCCGAGCTTCGTCCAAAGGATCCCGGCTCATGGGTGAACCTCCCTACCACCTTCGCAAGACTCGTAGTGTGCTAGCACTTGCGGTTTTCACATGAAAACCCAACTCTTGGCTTCCCTTGCTCACGGTTTTTGGCTTCCAAAACCAGTAACATGTTTCAGTTTGGGCGTGAGGTGAGAAGAGAGAATGAGAGAGTTTGAATTGTGTATTAAGTTGTTAAAATGATTTACCAAAAATCAATTTATATTTATGCCATAATTTTCATTAAATTAATAATAAAATTATGACACATTACATGCAATGGCTTAGAGTGTCAAACACTCAAACTCCATGCAATGACATTGAGTGCAATGTACACAATCTACATGCAAAGCATTAGAATGACATGTGTCATGTGGGCCCCACACGTTTCCAAATGAAGGTGGGCCACGTGCACTCACGCGTTCGGGTTCGATATTCCGAAATACCGAGCTTACGTCGCGACGTTAATTCAATCGAATTTAAATAAATTAATTGCGCCTGGCGAAATTATTATTTACGTCGCTAACGAATTAATTCAATTAACTCGTTTGCCCGAATTAAAATCTGATTTTAATTCCGCGTCGAAATCTAATTTCGTCTAATATATCGAATATATTAATACATCGATTAATTCCGAATTAATCGTTCTCTCTCTTTAAACGACATTTATCCCGGATAAAATATCTCCGTTATTAATCCTAGATTAATTTTCTCTCTCTTCTATATAATCCAGATTATTCAAGAGTGCGAG